>JAQJVL010002470.1:0-97160 GCA_035578905.1 Stictocephala bisonia
CTTGGATCCGATTGTCATAGTGTTTATTATAGTGTAAAGTCCGCCATATTGGATAAGGAATTTTGAGGAGGGAAAGACGCCATATTGAACAAAAAAGTGAATTTTATATAGTATAACATGGAAAAAGACGTCATATTGGACAAAAAAAGTGAATTTTATATAGTATAACATGGAAAAAGATGCCATATTGGACAAAAAAGTGAATTTTATATAGTATAACATGGAAAAAGACGCCATATTGGACAAAAAAAGTCCATTTTATATAGTATAATATGGAAAAAGTTAGGTTAAGACTGTATTTTATATAGTGTATCTTATATAGTATAACAAGGTTAACAGTGCATTTTATATAGTATAACATGGAAAAAGTTAGGTTAACAATGAATTTTATATAGTATAACAAGGTTAACAGTGTATTTCATATAGTATGATGTGGGAATTTGGAGGGAAATTTGGGAATTTGAGGGAAATTTGAGGTTAGGAAATTTGGTGGGAATTTGAGGTTAGGAAAAGTGAGGTTAGAAAATTTGGCGGGAATTTGAGGTTAGGAAAAGTGAGGTTAGGAAATTTGGCGGGAAATGGGCGCCGCCATCTTGGATCCGGCCGCCATCTTGGATCCGGTTCCGGCCGCCATCTTGGATCCGGTCACGTGACCGCCGCCATCTTGAAAGTCCAAAGGTCAAAGTGGGTCTGTTTCCTGGGCTTTTTATCTACTACTGAGTCTAGAACTCTTAGTTTTTATCTACTCTTGTTTACAACTCAGCTGACTCACATAAAATATAATTTTGGCAAAAGCAGCATCACACTGCCATCTGTCATGCTTTGGAAGAACCATACATATTACTTAGTTAATGTTTTGGCCACTAGGTAGCAGGCTAGAATGTTATTATTAAGTGGTTTGCATTGCTAACCACCATGCTGGAAAGGGCAAAAATTAAGTGGTCAGTTCTACTCACCACCATGCTTCAAAGAGTTAACAGATGTCTCCTGAGGTGGAATGTGCACATATTAATACGTGCAGGAAGCACTTCAAGGTTATCATAGTTAAAAGTGCCTCTATATCCTGAGAAGGGGGAGCTAAAAGATAAGCCTCAATATCACTATGACTGGCCTCAATATCACTACTAACGGCCTCAATATCACTACGAACGGCCTCAATATCATTACGAACGGCCTCAATATCACTACGAATGGCCTCAATATCACTACGAACGGCCTCAATGTCACTACGAACGGCCTCAATATCACTACGAACGGCAATCAGTGGTGCACCTCCCTTATTCTTCCTGCTGTTTTGAGAAGTTCAATCACACCTGCTTTCAGCTTGGATTCAGTTCAAGCTATTAATAAATGGCTCTTTCTAAGGAAAATGCGACCTTATTTAATTACAACGACCTCACTTGTTCGTCTACATTCATCACACTCATCCCCTCTCATATTCAAAGATCAGCGTCTTAATAATAAAGAAAAATAAATAAGAAAAATAAACTGTTGTACTGATGAACTCTCTCTAGTTAATAGAAGCCAATAAAAATAAAGGTAGTGTACGACAGATTAAAAATATATTTACAATAAACAGGGTTTACAACAAAAATATTTTATAAACAGGGTGGAAAAAAATACGGAAACGCTTTCACAACTGTTGTATGACTTCACTTGTAAAAGTAAAATCTTGTACATCATTATGGTTACAAATAACAAACTTTTTGACGCCATTAGAGACATTTCATCATTTCGGGAAGACGGGCCACGAGGAGCTGAACGAATATCATCAACGTAAGCCTATGTTGAATTTAGTATAAAATGAAAGATCTATTTAAGGGAAATTAATTTCCACAAATAGGACTTAGAAAGGTTTATTCTTTCTAGAGTAGCGGTCATTTGAGTTTCAAAGTAACTAATTTGAACAATGTTATTTCTCCGCTCTAGTCAAATATTATACTTTATAAAACCAAATTACTAAAAAAAAATTAAATCATCAAATTATCTATCGAAAAAATAACTTTGTTGTGAGTGTGTTTCCATGTTTTTTCCCACCCTGTATATTTGCAGTGTAAGTACATAAAACAACCGTATTAAACTTATTGTAATTAATGAATTAATATGTTTACTTGCATATAAATATTATTGCTTTTAATACTACCTTATAAACCAGATTCCATAGACGCTGACACCAACAATGTATGTTGGCGCCAGCAAGTTCTTGTGTGGCGCCATCTGGCCCAATAACATATTTGATATCTGTTAGTAAATATCCTTTTTGTAAACAAGTTTATTCAACAAGTTTTACGTTTAAACTTTCTTAATATTCAACTCAACTTTTTCTCCTTCAAATAAAAGGTTATTTGAACCTATTAGTTAAAAATAATTTAGAATCAATCATGAATTGCACCTTTAAAATGCATTCAATCGAATCCGAGTGATATGCAGTAACTGTGTGACTATTTAAAAATATACTAATTATAAAATAGATTTTTTATCTAAACAGTGCTATTCTCATAATCAATAATTATTGTTAATGAACAAAATCAATCGATTGCACCTGTATTCAATGTATTATATAAGAATGACTGTGAGGTGTTCCCGCATTCTTCAATTAATTTTTGGAAAAAAACTATTGGTATTATATATGTGGTTTTCTGATAACTTACTAAAAGATTATGAAAAAAATCAAAGAAAGAAAATTAACAATATTTAGGTCCATTTATTTTAATTACTTTAAAAAAATGAGATATAAAATAACATACCACAATACTGTATAAATCCACTTAATTAGGTGGGTATGTTTTACTTAAAAAAGTAATTGTTAAATATTCAAACAAAATTTAACTACTAAACATTAATTTAGTTATCGATTACATGGATTTCGAAAGGTGGAAATGAATTCATTTTAAACACAAACGGATCGCGCATGATTATTTATTAACTCTATGCATTAACTACAATAATAACACTTTTTTCTATATGAACTCGTAACACTACTATAGTAATACTTACTTCACATTGCAACAAAATTAAAACACAACTAACTGAAACTTTCATCAACAATATAGTAGTGAACTCGTAATGCTACTTTACCAAATCTTTCATCGTATATTAGCAACTTCGTAATACTACTGTCCCAAAACGTGCATCGTATATTAGCGACTTCGTAATACTACTGTCCCAAAACGTGCATCGTATATTAGTGACTTCGTAATACTACTGTCCCAAAACGTGCATCGTATATTAGTGACTTCGTAATACTACTGTCCCAAAACGTGCATCGTATATTAGTGACTTCGTAATACTACTGTCCCAAAACGTGCATCGTATATTAGTGACTTCGTAATACTACTGTCCCAAAACGTGCATCGTATATTAGTGACTTCGTAATACTACTGTCCCAAAACGTGCATCGTATATTAGTGACTTCGTAATACTACTGTCCCAAAACGTGCATCGTATATTAGTGACTTCGTAATACTACTGTCCCAAAACGTGCATCGTATATTAGTGACTTCGTAATACTACTGTCCCAAAACGTGCATCGTATATTAGTGACTTCGTAATACTACTGTCCCAAAACGTGCATCATATATTAACAGCTTCATAATACTACTGTCCCAAAACGTGCATCGTATATTAATGACTTCGTAATATTACTGTCCCAAAACGTGCATCGTATATTAGCAACTTCGTAATACTACTGTCCCAAAACGTGCATCGTATATTATCGACCTCGTAATGCTACTGTCCCAAAACGTTCATCGTATATTATCAACTTCGTAATACTATTGTCCAAAAAATGGCATCGTATAGTAGCGAACTCTTAATGGAAATTTACCTAAACTTTCATATTATATTGGCAAACTCGTAATGCTATTTTACGAAACGTTATCGTATAGTGTCAAACTCGTAATGCTACTTTACCAACACGTTCATCGTATATTAGCAAACGAACTCATGATGCTACTTAACCAAAACGTTCAACGTATAGTGTCAAATTCGTAATGCTACTTTACCAAAACTTTCATCATATAAAAGCTAACTCGTATTGCTATTATATTAAAAATTTCTTTAAAAATAACGTATTTTGTGATGAAGTGTGTTATTCATAATAATTTTAATGAATTTTTAAAACAATTGAAAATATTCTTGAATGAATGTGATAATAATATTGATATATTACCAATACTAACAGCAAAAACTCTAGTGGCTCGAAACAATCAAGTAGTATTGCGCCGATGTACCACAGCCACCTTGTATTTAGTTAGCTCTCAACTTGCACACTCGATATAAGCGGATCTCGCCAACAAAGCACCGTAACTCCTCTTGTTCCTCGTCAAAGCTTTAGGCACTACTGTATTAATTCCTATTCATTGTAAAGTAAGTAATTATTAGACTATTTATTAGACTTAACGTTCTTTGAGTTCACCACTACTTAAGTATTTGGTATTTATGCGCTTTCTAGACTTTTTTATCACCATTTGGTAAAATCAAGTAATAACAAGTGTAAAAATGGAATAAAAAGTGTATTTTATGAGAATACACTTTTTATTTCGCGGAAATAACGTTTTATAAAAAAAAAATGAAAATGAAAATTGTTTTATTTTATTTTTCGATTGATCTCCGTTAGTTTTAGTGATTTTTTTCATAATTTATTTTTAATGTGACGTGGTTTTATGTGCTGAACAAAAATTTGAAAATTATTTTGACCTAAAACAATAATTTCTCGAGATATCACGGAAAACTACGTTCGCGGCAAATCACCTATGGTGCCCATAAGCACTATGTCAATAAAAGCACTATGACTAGTCACCAAAAACGAATTCACACGTATTCATGACGGCACGGAGGCCAAGGGCTGGAATTGAATGCAAATTATGAATTTTTGTTGAGTATAAAGACAATTAAGATAAGTTAGGTTATATTTGGTAAGGTAAGTTAAAAGTGTAATTTTTGGGCCGAAAAATTTATTTTATTGAAAAACAAAATATATATTCTTATTTAGCTCTAAACAAACAATTAACATTAAAAAGTTGGTGAAAATTAAATAAATTTTTAAAAAGTTTATTTTTTCACTACCACATAAAAAACTAGTTCTTCAACTTTCGATAAAAAACGAGTTTTTCGCGGCTAAAATCAACCTCATCAAGAATTCTAAATTCATATGTTACCTCTTTTTCAACAAAAAATCGCATTTTTATAGGCACCTAGAAATTCCATAGTTACCAAATAATTGAATAAATCATTTCCTTATTTTTCAAATGTTGTTACCCTCTAAATGTTAAAAACCTAACATAATACATTATAAACAAAACACACTACACTACTTTAAATAATATTTTCTTAATGTGCAAATAAATAAATGAACTGATTATAGTAAATTATAATATATATGTAGTTTATATGCTTGTAATGTTTAGATAAAATATCTCGAATTTATATGCTAAAAACTCATTTAACAAACTACCAATTCCAATCATCGATGTATAAACATTGGTACTATCAACGATGATTCCATGTACGCGTACAGGTGGGACAATACTACCCTTCGTGTATGGGTGGCCAAAACACCTTACGTATAAGAATGGCCGGATAGTTTAGTTCCACTGAACGTGTAAGGGAGGTGGGTGGGTCAGACTACTGGTGGGTATGTCAGTAACAGTGTAGGTGTGAGGATGAGTGGATTAAATGCCACTGTACGTGAGTGGGTGGACAGGTTGTTTAGAACTATTTATGTATAAATGGGTGGTTTGTTTTACAAGACATTTGTAAAGATGGAGGTGGGTCAGTACCTCTATACTTGTAAGAGTAGGTGGGTTAAACTGACCTAACTAGATATTGACTGTTTTGTGCTTATCAATGTATTTATTTAATGTCAATATTTCACAACAGGTTAAAACCCACTTAAAGTAAAACTACACAACTAATGCCTACATATAACAAACAATATAGAAAAAAGAGAGAAAAAGTTGCAAAATTTAACAATACATGTCTCGCATGTTGAAAAATACAAATTAATTAATCTGTTAATGTTCATCTTTCAGTACTGTATTAAATTTATTTGACAAAATGGAAAAGTGTTATTCATTCAAATTAAAGATACATGAGACAATGAAATTACTTGATTCACAATAACTTATATAGTGTGTCTTAATTTCTTTTAGGGATTAAATTTGGATTTGTCGATACATTAAAACGGTCTTGTAAGTAAACTAGAGCTAGGCATTGGAAGTCTATAAATACAGAAGATTCATAAATTTTTCTAAATGAACAAACAATTTCCCGCTGTTGGGGCGTGACTTCTCAAAGATAATATTTCTTTCCTGCACCTTTCCCTTTTTATGATCATCACTTATCATAAGTTCAACACCATGAACTCCAGGAGGTCAATGACAACAATCGATGTGAGTTGCATTAAAATCATTAAAAAGGCCATTGCACCTTTATTGATGTGTGGGTAGGTAGGTCTATTTAAGAGAAATTAATAGCCCCAAACTGGACTCCGAAAGGTTTATCCTTTCCTTAGTAGCGGTCATTTGAATTTCAAAGTAACTAATTTGAACAATATTATTTCTCCGCTATTTAACGATTTTAAGAAAGTTATTCTGATCAACAATTATACTTTATAGAACACAATTATTAAAACAAAATTATCAAATTATCGATGGAAAAAATAGAATTGTTTTGAAAGTGTTTCAATATGTTTTTTCCACCCTCAACTGAGTATGGTTTTAACCAGTCACTAGATACACGGATATTTTCTGAATGCAAAAATCCCAATAATGATTTATTGCCATCTTATGAGCTATAAAGGTCAGTGTGAAACTATATGCAATAAATCTCGATAATATATCGTTCACTGGCCTTAACGAATGAGACGTGTAGTTTTTTTAGCTATATTTACATTAATATAGCTTTTTAATATATTTTAGAGTAGCAACATCGAACATTTCATAAGGGTACGCACTGTTATGTAAATATATTATGTAACTGCTTACTTATTTACCTGTTTCCCAAGGTTTTGTCACGTTTTGCTGTTTTTCATACATAAAAGTATGGTTGAGCCTTACAATTCAACTTCGTTATTTATTGGTCCGTGATTTTGCAGTATGTCATTAGTCGAGCACCCATTCAGGTAAAAGCCACTCTAACCTGCGTCTGAAGTTCGTTGGGTAACGAGTTCTGCTACTGGCCGCGGTCCCATGATCTCCCGTTTACTCATTTTTCTCATTAAAGCTGGCTTGATAGACGGGTTCGTGGTGCTGGATAATCTATTTTTAAATCAATTTATTTTTATTGAATTTTATTTTTAACTTAATTCAGTGGGAAAATTCAGTATTTCGATCCATTCAACCTTTTATAATTAAATATAAACGTAATCATGGAAATCTAAAAATAGCATTTGAGTAAAGATTCTAATTTAATCTTATAGTAAAGTTGTTTGTGTTTGGGCGTGACATTTCAGTGTAAAAATGTCAACAGGCCCTAAGGTTAGGTAAATAGTTATTAGCCTTCACCAAACCACAACCGAAATATCAAAATTCATATTAGGAAAGGTCGCCTTCGTATTTTATATAGATCACTAGGTTATGTTCTTGGTGTGAAATTTGATGGGCTCGTATTTTTTAAATAATTATATTAAGGCTGTAATCTAATTGAAAACAAAAATGGTAAATATCACGTATACTAATTTAAAATATACTCACCATAAATTGTATTAAATTTATTTTAAGACAGCAATTTGTTTTATATTCTAAAAGCGTACAATTTTGACCATTGAGACCCATCTCCCACCCAAAACTTGAAGTCGTGCCAACTGGGGGATGGTTCAAAACCAGTCAGGCGAATAGGATCACGGGTGGCAGTCGGAGGGCCAAATGACAACCCAGCAGCTGAGCAAAAATTAATTTATTTTTATTTTTTTAACGATAAATATTAACATTAAAAGTTTTTTGCTATATTAAAACACCTTTCTTTTTTTAATTTTAAATAAACATATATAAATAAGTCCCATAGCTGTTTCATAAATCACTGTTCAGTCTTATTTTATTTAATTTTTTTCGTAGGTTGTGGCCTAAAGATTTTCTCCTTTTTTTCTTGTTCTTTTGTTGTCCAAAAATAAATAAATGACCACCCCCAGCTCAGCCGCCGGGAAAAACATGGAACGCACTGACCTGAGGACAGAAGACTTCTACCCAAAGATGTAGAGAGGGTAGCGGGGGTGAAACTAGGCTCCAACACATGGTTCCCAGGCCAGGCTCGCAGTGGAGAAGGTAGAACTTCACCCGGACGGCAGGCTGAGGGTAAAACGTCCCACTCAAGGACCCTGGACTGCAAGGCCAAACCACAGCATTATAAAAACAACACAGCCAGAACAAAAAATAATACACATAACAACTAATAAATATGCAGGTGCATGACACTGCAAAACAAAACATGAAAAGACAAATATGAACATGATTGGAGCAAACAAGACAGTAAAAGATTAATTTTAGGCTACAAAGATTCTGTTAGAAAATTATATTTAAACCAAATTACATACTTAACAAAATATAAAAGAATTACGTAAGTGGAAGTGAAAATGACAAACTGAAAATCTAGGCTATTGGCACAGAAAAGCAATATGTTACAAATGAAAATCAAACTAAACAGATAGACTAGGTTATTGTCAATGAACATAAATACATGGTAAATCGGTAACTCCAACTGCAAAAGGCTCAATAAAAATTATATAGAACTACCATTGAACATAAAACAAACTACAATAAAGAAATTAATGGTAAAATAGTAACCTTGAGCACATGGGCTCGAACCTAGTTTGACAAACATCTAGACAAAGAACAAATCTAAAAATACACTGAAAATAACAAATAAGCCCGATTATCAAAATATTTAAACAAAATATTTTCACCAAAAGGGTGATTAGATATTTGAAATTACAACAATGAACGCTTACGTTTCTGAGTCTCTAGCCAGACATTGTGTATAGTCTAGGTGTGGTAGCCAGACAGGCCAACCTGACAGACCGAGAGCTGGAAACCCGGAACGAATGAGTCTGAGCCAACTGCCACTAAAGTAAACAAAACGCAGTGCACGAGTGATCTCAGGCAGCCTGGCAAACCACGACGACAAGTAGCAAACTGTACCAGTCAAACGACCTGGTACACCATTGCGTTGTTTTTATGATAACAATACTATGAAAACCTGTATATTCAGGTACATGTACAGTAATTCCTCGTCCAAAGTGTGTTGAAGATGATATAAGACATGTTTTCTGCTTAGCGTTTTAGTTACCCACACTTTTCCACTTAAATTAAAATCTTAAAATTAGGGAAAGAATTCTAAGAATATGATTATTAAATATTAATTAAGATAGGTAATTTAATTAGATATTCCATAAGACTATTGTAAATCATGAAGGAATAGATATTTATTATACATTATTAAAACACTGTTCGTAGATATATGGGCGAAAATTAGGAGTGAAAGAGTGTAATGAGTTTAGATGAACAAGTGTAGTCATTGTTACTAACTGAGGTCAACTGTTCCGTAGAAAGAGCCGTTTATCCAAACCACATAATATTGGTCTGATTTCCAGCTAACTTACAAGCTTACTGCCTGACTACCATCAAACATGGACATCCCAGATGTATCTATCAGTGTCCACGTAGATGGAAACCATAGAGTAACACCATATCAGAACCGAGTACCGAGCATAGAACTTATTATATACAGTTTCGTCAACAATTCGTCTCCAAGTAGCTGGACTACAGCAATGCACTACTGGTGCCGACTACTGTCCGCGCAGAAATTATGGATACTCGAGTTCACGATACCATATCTCCGAAACGGTCCGTTCGATTTTAACGAAAGACCTATCAAATTAAAGGAAATATTGTCAATTTTTATACTACGAAGTTTCGATTTTTTACGTAGCTTTTTATAATTTATAAGACGGAAAAAGTGGAAAATATCGGCATTTTTCACAATCTTTTTGGAAATCTCAACTTAGGGCAATTATTACAAAATATCTATTAAACGTATCAGCTTCAAATTTTGATAGCTTATATGAAGGTTACTTACAAACACTTTTGTAGAGTTTCATAATTTTAACGTTATTATTTTTTATGTTCTTGTAAATTTTGTAAACCTTTGTTAACTTTGTTATCTTGGGTTTAAAATTCCCGCTCAAAACAGTGTTTTGACTATCAATTGATTGTATGAACGAAAAATATAGTGTCTACAGAATATGATGTAATAGTGATTTGTGATGAATTTATATTTGTTAACCGTTTTTATTCCCGCGCGAGGGGCTGGTACGCAGGGAAACGCGCCGGGGATGGCTCGGGTTCTCCCACAAAACGAGTGCGATGTTGCCGGAATGCTATAGAACGGGTTGGTGACTCAGACCAACCTTCCCTTAAACTAGCAAACTTCACCCTGTCATTAACCTCTGTGTGCACCGAACGGCAACATCGCACTCGTTTTGTGGGAGAAACCGAGCCATCCCCGGCGCGTTTCCCTGCGTACCAGCCCCTCGCGCGGGAATAAAAACGTTTAACAAATATAAATTCATCACAAATCACTATTACATCATATTCTGTAGACACTATATTTTTCGTTCATATAATCAATTGATAGTCAAAACACTGTTTTGAGCGGGAATTTTAAACCCAAGATAACAAAGTTAACAAAGGTTTACAAAATTTACAAGAACATAAAAAATAATAACGTTAAAATTATGAAACTCTACAAAAGTGTTTGTAAGTAACCTTCATATAAGCTATTAAAATTTGAAGCTGATACGTTTAATAGATATTTTTTAATAATTGCCTTAAGTTGAGATTTCCAAAAAGATTGTGAAAAATGCCGATATTTTCCACTTTTTCCGTCTTATAAATTATAAAAAGCTACGTAAAAAATCGAAACTTCGTAGTATAAAAATTGACAATATTTCCTTTAATTTGATAGGTCTTTCGTTAAAATCGAACGGACCGTTTCGGAGATATGGTATCGTGAACTCAAGTATCCATAATTTCTGCGCGGACAGTAGTGTTAGATATGGACAGTAAATATTATAAACAATGTAAAGTAATGGAGATTAATTAATTAAGTGAAGCTAAACCAACTAGAAAGGTGTACCTCAAGAAAGATTAAATTTACAGAATTATGGCTATTTAAGTTAAAAATCCAGAGAGGATTCATTCCTTACGTCTGACGTAACCAAACTTCATTGTTTTAAGTAATTTATAGATTCAACATCTATTTTAGTCTATTTTCAGGGCTACAAAAAGTGTTTTATATGATATGTCCCCATCTTAACTCAAGAAAATGCAAATACATTTTAGGAATGGTGGTATATAAATTGTTTACAATTCTTAATGTCGTATAGTCTATTAATAATTTTAATTATATCACAGATGCGTTTAATCCACTGGAAAAAAGTTGTTAAAAATCAATGCAGTCGTTTTAACAAGTTGTTGTCTCATTTTACTATTTTGAAGTTATTTCAACATAAATATTATCGACTGTTGTATTCCATCTCATTTGTGTGTACAATTAATATACATTAATACGTTGATACTAGGAGGCAATCAATTTTTTCTTTATCTAATATAATAATATCATTAGTAGAAACAACTTACTAGAAGCATATAAGATCAAAGTATTATTGAAAAGGTACAAGATAAAAATACTGTGAAAACAAATTCTGAACTCAATCAAAAGCTTTATTTATTAGTTTCAATAAAGATTGTAATTAATACAAACAGTGTTTTAATTTATATAAGTAACTTTACATCTATGCTGAAATTTATAACTACTACTATTTTGTTTTGTTTCAAATCTTATAAAACTAAATAAATACGATAATTCTGATGTTGCGTATTTTTTTCAAAGGAAAATCAACTTTCTGACTAAACTTGGCATCAACTTGGACCACCCTTCCCATTTAATTAAGGGCAAGATTTATCGTCCCGTAAATATCAAAGTTTTGAAGTACGGTATGCTCTTAATATACTTGGTCTATGTTCCATCAAAGTTAACTTGTTTTAATAAATTACCTACAATGACCTACATCTTACAAAGTATTTAATGATCAGTATTAAGGTATTTCGAATGTATAATGTGTATTTATAACCTGTACAATTTTTTTTGTAAATTTTTAAAGTGTTCTTCATAAAAAGAAGATCGATAGTAAGCTAAAAATATATCATAGATTTTAATTTCACTTTCACCCATATGCGTTAAAGTAGAGAAAGTATTGTGACCGTCCAAAAAAACTTTTTTTACGAGCTGGTCTAAAAATCCATTAGGGTCCCCTGAACGCAAAAAAGTGTTTTGGAAAAAGGTTTGATGTCTGTTCGTATGTGTGTCTGTCTGTGTGTATATGCAGTTAACTGGAGACCAAACGGATGAAAAAATGTTTATTAAATATGTGTATTTAGCCAATATAATAGACTATTTTTTCACTTATTGAAATTGTATTATATTTATTTTTTTAATTTTTATGAGAAAAACACGTGCAACATTGGAACTTCCTCAAGAATGACTCTAACGATTTTGATTACATTTTCAGGAAAGGTGTGAATTACAATTTCAAATATTTAGTAAAAACCGCACGTCTCTAACTTTTCTACTTTTTTAATTATGGCAAAAACCATACAGTATTTGGGAAAAACAGATAATTTTCTAAGTTTTGATTTTTTTAAAGTTTAATATGGGGGAATGTTTGTAACAATACTTTAGAACCATTTATGTTATTGTGTTTTCCCAAATACCGGATCCATAATAGTGTTATATCAACATATCTTTAATTAATTAGAAACCATCCTAAAAAGATTTCTAAATCCCCTAATGAGCAGGGAAAACGATAAAAAATAAGTACCGTATGTCCCTTAAACAGAGGTGTTACAAGCATTGAGCGCGGACATTTAAATCCCTTTAAGCCTTTTAAATAGCTGATAACCGAGGGGCGGCCTTCCCGCATTCCAATCAAGGTCGAGCAAGCCCTTCCCCCTCCCCGATGCCTGGTCTCCTAACTGACTTGCGGGACCGGTCGGAGTATCGTTTATTTTTCAGGCGCTGAGCGTCTGTCTCGTTTAGATCTTTACAATTAAATACAATTCCTTATACGTGAAGCAGTTTTTTGTCAACACAACTCCTTCGTTATTTTTTGACCAATTTAAACGGTTGAGGTGTCAACAAATTTGCCTCTGTTCGTATTTGTGCAATAAGGTCTTACTTATTTAATAATCTGCATTGCGATTTCTGCCCAATTAACTTAAATCAACTTTATGAAATTATGATTGAAATGATTTTATTACGTTTAGTTGCTAATCTAGTCTAATTTTTCGGATGATTAGTAATTTACCGTATATATTTATTAATAGCCTTCATATGTCTTAATCCCAAGTTAATTATTTACACGACATTTAGTTCATCTTTTCAATAAAACAAAGAACTAAAATTGTACTGTCGGTAAATTTGTGTAATAAAACGATGATTGTATTTTACAGCTTAAATAATTAGATATGATCAGTGAAAAATTATTAATAACCTATAATTATTGTTATTCATTATTCATGATTGACGTAGATATCTAAATGAGTATGAGTATTTAATGAGTGCAATGAGTGTGAATTGTTACGAGCTAACGTTGACTGTTCCTTGGATAGAGATGTTTCTTAATAGCTAAATAGTCAGATAAACTAAGGGGCCTACAAATTTATGTGGAATCCGGACCACGTAGTATTGGTCTCAAATTGAGCTATTTAACAACCCTTATACTTAGTGCTCTTCCCTTTGTAACATCCTGACTATTATCTAACATGGACACCCCAGACTTCTGTAATAATGTCCACGTCGATGAGCCGATTCCATGTTGGTACTAAGATGACCGAGTGTACAACCTATCTCCAACATTCTCCGCAACACTTAGTCCCCAAATAGCTGAATTACAGCACTGCGATACTTGTGCCAAATTTTATAATTATATTTAACTAATTTGAAAAAATGTTTAAATAGTTCCAAGTTTGTCTTATAAAATGTAACGTTTTTGTGACAAAAAAGAAATCCTTTTCGAAAAAATTGTTGAGGTTAGATCTATAATTATTCTACACTAACATAACTTTCGAGAATGATAACTGATACTTAATTTAATACGGTTTTAAAATCACGCTTTTAAAGAACTAGAAAAAGTTGGAGTGTCCGTGATGGGTGGTAGTCAGGTTCCGGATGTTGTGTAGGGGAGAGAACTGATTTTCAGGCATGTCAATTATTTTAAAATCAGACCAACAGTACCTAGTTCGGATTCCACGTTAACCTACAGGTTCCTAGGTTGCACTGGCTGTTTGGCGCTTCTTAACGTTAGTAAAAATCTCTACACTCGTTCATCAATACTCGACACACTCTTTCCCCCCTCGTATTCGACCTTATCTCTACGATATGCGTCTTAATGATGAATAATTAATAAAGATAAATATAAACCCTTGTGGCAAAAATTGGTTCAATGTTTGCAAATTTTCAAACTGATAACTGTTGTTTTATAAGTATACTTGCTGTAAAAACAATCAATAATTCCTTATTTAAAATTATCTCTGACCTCTAAAAAGATAAATAAAGTTCTCCTCTCCACCTCGAGAAGAGAAATGACACTTTTCCTACCCCGTACCCGGCAAGGATGTAGGTAAACTCTCTACCACCATGATGCTACCTCCATCAATATTTTATCGTGCCATGCATTCTCAAGTGTTCCTTTTCTCTCCCCAGGGGAAATTTATGTATCCGTTCACCTAATGGTGAAGAAGAATTTGATTTATACACCTTTTAGTCTCCACACTTTATTCACTCCGATCTATTACTCTTATAAAGATAATAGTGCAAGATTATAACAAGAATAATGACTTGAACAGGTTAATAAGTAAGTGCAAATGCCACATAGTAGTGTTTCATTGAATCAATTAATTCTAAAATTTTTTTGTTTGTCCCATTTTTGGGCTCGAATATGAGAACAATTATGAAGATGTCCTTCATTCTAACAATGTATATATATAAAATCCTTTAGGTGACTCATTTAACAATAATTTTTTTTCCGTTTATTTTGTAAAATAATTATATTATGAGTATTTTAACACATATGACTACTAGATAAGTTTAGAGTGTCCGTGTTGGATGGTAGTCAGGGTCTTGATGTAACGTACAGAAGAGAACTGGCTTGTCTTGTATTGAAAGTCAGATCAATACAACGTCAGTCGGATTCCACTTAAAGCTGCAAGTCCTATAGTTGCCTTGCTATTGGCCTATGAACAAATGGCTCATTCTTAGGAACAGGCAGTCTTATTTAGTAACTAGATAAGTTTGGGGTGTCCATGTTGGGTGGTAGTCAGGGTCCTGATGTAACGTAGAGAAGAGAACTGAGTATCAGGCTTGTCAGTTAGCTGAAAGTCAGACCAAAACAACGTCAGTCGGATTCCACTTAAAGCTGCAAGTCCTATAGTTGCCTTGCTATTGGCCTATGAACAAATGGCTCATTCTTAGGAACAGGCAGCCTTAGTTAGTAACAAATGACTACACTCATTGACCTACACTCATCATACTCAATTCCTCCCTATAGTAAATAAGTTAAAAAACTTATAGATGTTTTAATTTATAAACTCCGTCTTTTAACTAAAATTACCTGATTTGAAACAATTACTGACTCGGTCAACAGAAGAGTGGCTCTTTCAATAAACAGAACAAACTGAAGCTCAATTTACTAGGTTTTGGTGAGATCACAACTAAATTTGGGAAGAGGAAATAGCTAACCATGAATATCCTAATAAGAGAACAGTTAAAACCTACGTTGCTTCCTGAGGACAGTCAAAAACTAAATCCAAAATATAATTCCAGACGCATAAAACTTCTGCGCACACTCTCAAAGAACACGTACAGCACGTAAACTCCAGTTTACAAAAGAACCTTCAAATGATATTGCCGGCGTTCGAAAAAACTATGAAGCCGGTTTTCAACAAGCAGTGGTGGAAAATATGAGGGAGAAACGATGGCCGGGCGCTTTTAAGTAGTCATCCCCTCTTTGCAAAATTACCTCATATAAAAGGGTCAAGAACCAATCAGCGTGTTTGAGCTGTAAGAAAACGTAACAAACGGGCACCAAAAGCTCTAAGCTGCAAAAAACACGGCGAGACAACTCGACTATCTAACTGAAACAAAATATTGGAAATCTACCTTTGTTTAGAGGGTAACACTTTATGAATTTCTAAGAAAAAACTTTAAAATTTTGGTTGAAAACTTTTGGAATTCGAACCGTTTCTCTATTTTAAGTACTTTTTTCAAAATTTCCATTTTACTAAGATTGGTGCAACAAAACACTACCGTTTAGTAAATGTAATAACATATACAAAGACTGTATTTAAATATTTTATTAAAGAGGACCAATCAAAGAAAATACACATTTTTAAATTACATTTTTAAACATTTATTACTGGATTGAGTACTACAATTTACAGTAATAAATGTAATGGTCCTATAAAACCTTTTTTATCAATATAAGTTTACCTTGCCTTTCCTCAGTATATAAAGAGTTAATGAGAGTCTTAATATATTCCAAAGGTACTTCTAAAGCGTTAGCTAACCTTAAAATATATGATACAATACAGTTAAGCACTGCGCAGAGGTAGGAACCTTCGTCTCTATCCGATAGCAGATCCAAAGGTGATATGAATAGAGCAATAAAAAATGTGTTTCTTTCTGTTCTGTTCAATGTATGAAAAATATCTTTTAAGCTATTATTGAATCAGAAATGTTAAATAAAAATGAAATGATATTCAAAACAAATACTATATTGAATATTACTCTGAATAGTTCTCAATTAGTTAATTACTTTAAATAGATTCAGTGTAAATAGTAAATAGTATATTTACTTAATTTAAGAACATATATAATGAATCAGAAGGTCCAGCAAAAATAATTATATTGAAGGAAATTTGTAAATATTGTATAAATTTTTAAAACCAGGTTTCCATACAAGACATTATGTGACATTAACGGTATTTTTATGTTCTACCAAGAGCAAAGTATGAGGAATTCTACAAGGTATTTGCATTGCTCTAATTAAACGTTTAAAGTGGAGTAATAAGAAAAGTAATCAGACTTTTTTAATAATATTGGCAATGCCCCAGCGTAAACTCACTTTACCCTGATTCGTATTAAAATTGTTCAATTAAAAAAATTAAACATATATAATATAATTAGGCCGATAGTAAGTAAGTGACCTGTCTGCTATATTTAGTGCATATAGGGGTTTCAGCAACGGAGAGGAAACGTTCGATCGCTCAGATGTCTTACACGAGCGTGACTAACTTCCGTCTTCAAGTGTAATGAACTGATAAAGTTTGTATAGTTACTATTTATTGCTTACATTAATATTATTCATTGTGATGTTATTTGAATACTGAAAAACGATTTAATTTAATCATTCTAAACTTAATTTGTTAGGTTTGGTCAATCCGAGCAATAGTTTTTTTATGCTAACGACCGAGCATGGATCGCTAGTGTACTGCCAGCACGTGAACCACCGTCTCCCTAGTTGAATTGTTAAATGGAATTACAGGACTAGTTCTCTATTTCATTTCCACCACTCAGTGCAACTCTCTCGCACAGTTGGAAGTGTTAGAACATTTTCCTGAAGGGGGAGCCAGATCCTTTCCGAACTGGTGCCTAGAAGTAACTAGATTCCCCTTCCAGAAAGTCTGGGTTTACACCAATGCGCTACATGACACATTCGGTTGATCTGACAGTCAGTCAGTGACAGTCTAGCCTACGGTGTAAGAGTGGCAGAGTCAGTCTCAGTGGAATTTACAGCAACAGTCAAGTGACAATCGACAGGGCGTAAACAGTGGCAGTGCATAATCAATCAGATATTATAATTGTACGGACTTTAATTGGCATTGTTTTAATTGTTATAAATAATATTGATTTTATTTAGAGTGTCAATATAGTAATTTAAGTTTTCAACTTTCTTGTAGTGTCTGATATAGTTATTTAGAGCGTGTAAGCAAAAGAAAAATGAGTATCCAGAAGTGTGATCGCCTTATCACTATTTTGTAACTGTTCAGTCTACAAATAACAAATATCTTTCGACATAGAAATTATTGAGTTTAAAAAAATTAAATTGTAAGAAATAAGTGATAAAATTAAAATTGTAATTATTATCACAATACATCTGGTCTATCGATGGTTTACACCCAATCTTGCAAAGTTATAAAAAGATTGTTTGAATCGCTCAGAATAAAACTCTTTGTATAGAATATCTTTCAATGTCATGTTATTCAAGATTGGAATAATGTCGAAGGTTAGTTTGTACATTTAATTCATTTATGTACGATTGTCAGAGGAAAGAAACACTCCTATAAACAGACAAATTTTATAAATCAGTTAAAATATACCAAGAAGAAGCATTCCATTCGTGTTGAGATGTAAATTAATTAAATTTGCAGTAGACGAGATTGGAGGCTCCAGAGACGGTGTTTGCTCCAGAATACAGAAAACACGGCTTCTAATCTCCCGTTCAAATAACGCATTTCCTACAATACATCAGACATAGAATACTATTTTCGCTTTTATATATTTATCTTCCAAAATATTCTCAATAATTTATATTAAATACAAGCAGTGAAATGACTTTACCTGATTTTTTTATGGATTGCAAATAATATAAATATATTTTACTCTTTATACCACTATTTTTTGTTGGAGAGCAATGTATGATATTCGTCTCTCAATAATGTATTCATAGTGCTCGTTTTTCTTTAAATACTATAATTAATTTCCAAACATTTTATGATTTACTAAAAACAGGACAACTTTCACATTATGAAGTAAATTTTAAAGAGAAATGTATCCATACTCAATTAATAATAGTTATAGAAAAGTAAAGTATTACTTTTTTTTCAAAATCCTACACTTATAACATAAGTCCATAATAAAAATGATTAAATATTTCCATGGTCTCAACCGTGATTGTTTGCTTCATTAACATTTTTTATTATTTTGGGATATTTTATAGAGATTTTAAAATTCACAAACTGTTCTTATGATCTGGATATACCTGTAAAAATATTTACTATTCAATATAATTGTAATGGAGAAAATAAGCATTTGTTAATTAGATTTACTTGAGTGGTAAAAATATTAATTTTCAAAATATAATAATTATGATATTCTGTAATAGTGGTATTATTATAGTGTTATCAATAAAAATAATACAACTTAATTATATTTCCATGTAATCTAATGATGCATACTAGATTATTAGTTAGCAGTTCAAAAACTGCTTACTTTTTTGCGTATAGTTAAAATGTTTGTTATTTAAAAATAAATGTTTTATTCATTAAAGTAGGTTTGTAGATAACATTACATAGTTAATCAATTGGAATGTTTTAAAAATACCTTTACTAAAGATTCAGGTATGCAGTTCCGTAATATATAAAGAAGTTTCAAATATATTTTTATTTTCAAAAATACTGAAATAAGTTTTTTTAAGTATATTTTAAAACAGAAGATTACATAACAAATGTCTCTTTATAACTATCGGGATCATCATAGACGCTAAAGGCATTGGCTTTATGAAAAAAGTAAATGATTATTATTATTTTATCACGGTTTGTTTTCAAAAACATTCGTTCTAAAGGAAAATTTGATGGTTTTTCACACTAATAAACCCATAGAAAAATAGTATGTTATATGTGTGAAATAATTACCTATAAAGTACTTGTAACTAAATAAATCGTGCATCTCAGTACAATAACCGTTGGCTTGGCTACCTATAAACAACAGGGAGAATTCAATGAAGAAAACTCAAAGGACAAGATCAGTTTAAATACAGGCTTTAGAAAAAAGACAACTTATATCTCTTGTTTAGTCATATGGCCGTCGAAGGAGTTTGGGAAAGCCAGTGGCCGAGCGGTCTAAGGCGTCAAGACGTGTTACGTCAGACCGTAGGTTTGAGTCCCGGCCTTGACTGTTTCCTATCAGTAATATTCACCTTGTACTGTGCTGATTAATTCTTCTCCTTACTCTGTCTGATAAGTTCCCCCACAGATAAATAATCTAGGAGCAGATAAACAGTATAGGTAGAGTAAGATAAAAGAGAACAGCATCTCTTTAAACAATATTAATAAATGGTTCCAAAGAACTGGCACAAACTTTCCCTGGCTTAAACACTAAAAAATAAAAACTTTTTTAATTGCCAGTTTGATTCCTACATTTTTTCCATAATTAAAAAACTAGCCAAATTAGAGACGTACGGTTTTCACTAAAATATTTTAAATTGTAATTCACATATTTCTTGAAAATTTAATCAAAATCCTTACATCCATTTTTGAGAAAATTCAATTTGTTATGATTTTGGCCATAACAATTTAAAAAAATAAAAATTTCAAAATGACAAAATTGTCTGGAAAAATTGGATAAATACACCTACATACCAAATGTCATAAAAATGTATCCATCCGTTTGTTATCTAGGAAACTGAAAACACACACACACACACAAGGGCAGACATCAAAACTTTTTCGAAAAACCCTTTTTTTTTGTTTTAGTTTTAAGGGGATCCTAAAATTTATTTTTAGACCAACTTGTCAAACTTTTTTTTTTTTTTTTTTGACGATCACAATACTTTCTTTATGCTAACGCATTGGGAGAAAGTAAAAAAAACAACGAAAGCTTATAATTTTAAATATAAATTATACAGAACGAAGGGACAACATCTACAATAATAAGTCTCGCTTCAGAATTAGAGAAAACATAATTAAGTAGTTTTTTTCAGTATGCTTCCAGTAAATTTATAAAACGTCGATACAAAGAGAAGTCCTAACAAGAGAATATTTGATGGTGATACACTTTGAAGTGGCTCTAATGTACGGTTCAGTACACCCAGAGGTGGATAACAAAAAGCCTGACCACATCGCTTTCACAGATAAACCACATTGAAAGCGTGAATAGTCGTGTTTCATCTCTGCTTTTGTGGATGGTTTGGTCTGCTTTTATGATGATTATTCTATTCATATATTTGGTCAGTTCATTGTGTCTAGTACATTTTTATGGTCATAACTAGTAATCCATGACTCTTGAGGAGTTTCTTATTAGAAGTAAATTTTAAATCGATATTTTCAATAAAAAAATTCGATAAAATGAAATTACTTTAAACCCAAACCTAAAATTAAACGCATACTAGGATATCATAAAATTTGAATGTTCTTAGTAAACAAACCAGGAACTTATAAAATTAACTGTGATAATGTATAAATAGGCCAGACAAGAAGAAAAACCAAATCTCGATAGATAATATAAACAAATTTTAAAATACGAATTTTAAAATCAGCAATGGTTAAGCATACTGTAGAAATAGGCCATATCTTTTTCATACCTTTAAGTACTAAAACAAAATTACAAGTTCAATATCTAGACAGATTCGAAACAAAATATATGAAAAATATTCAGAAAAATTAGTTGATAATGATCCACCACCAATTTAAATAAAATCCTTTTCCTTAATAATTTGAAATATATTTGAGCCATGTTGGTGTTTATTTTTATTTACATTCGGTTGGCACTAGTAATTATTTCTTTAAGGGGGCTAAATTATAAATGTCTTATTTTTTTAAAATTTTTTTATTTGTAACATCCACTATTAGCTATTTAGGAGTTATGGTTTCTTATAAACCACCATGCACATACAATCTAGCTATCCACAGAAGTAAAATTTATTTTTATTATAATATAATTTGAATGTAGGCTTAAAGTTTATGTATTAATTAATATGTCTTGATACGTAACCTTATAAAAAATAATTAACCATAAAAGAACTCCTATGCAATAACTCCGCTATTGTAAAAGAAATCCTATTTCCCGTACCTTCATATACAACGTATAAAAAAACCATTATAAATAAAATATAATAAAGTTGACCAGTGGCTAACTCATTATAAAAATGTCTGCAAACATATATATTTTCTAAATGATATAATTTATTGTATGTCTTATATATTATACGTCTATTGTGTATAAAGTATATTTGTTAAACATTTTCATTCCATTAACACTTAACATTATAAAACATGTGAAACAGTAAAGAGAGCTACTATTTACTAATTATCAACTACTGAGTGATCTCCTGTACTACCGGGAAATCTGACTTAGTATTTAACTAAAACTATTCCAGGATATACTAACGTACGTGTGTGGATGGGCAAGTGGGTCAATACCACCGTACGTGTGTGGGTGGGCAAGTGGGTCAATACCACTGTACGTGTATGGGTGAACGAATGGATCAGTACCATTGTACACGTACAGTTGGATGAGTGGGTGATGACCCTCTCACCCAATCATACACATACGGTGGTAAAGACCCTTCCACCCACCCATAAACATACGGTGGTGAAATCTAAGAGGGAATGAACCTAACTCATCTTATTATAATTGAGTACTTGCAATCATGTGCTAGGTTTTAGATAAACGTACTTATTACACAATATACATTTTTTAAGTTATACTTATATTTTTGTGCCGTTTATGACTCGTTGTTTTGTTATATAATGTAGTTAGGTATATTTTTATTTTATTTAACATGATAACTTAAACTAATATCAATTATAGTCTATAATTAACAAGATATTATTTTTAATTAATTTACTTTCATTATAATAATATTTTTGCATTACATAAATATTTTTAGGTTTTGTGACAAAAAGTTTGTACTGAAAACAAGACTTTTTCTCTTCATTTCAGTACTGTATATTTTATTTATCTCTTGGTTAGTACAAGTTATATCAGAGCATGTGTAGAACTTCTGTCATAATTTAAATTGTAATAATCAAACTCGATCAGATATTGCTTGAACTGGTAAAAACAGTTGAAAAAGAAGGACAATCTTTAAGTCGTTACACGTAGAGAAATGTCAGCCACAGATGTCAGCCACAGATGTCAGCCACAGATGTCAGCCACAGATGTCAGCCACAGATGTCAGCCACAGATGTCAGCCACAGATGTCAGCCACAGACGTCAGCCATAGACGTCAGCCACAGACGTCAGCCACAGATGTCAGCCACAGATGTCAGCCACAGATGTCAGCCACAGATGTCAGCCACAGATGTCAGCCACAGATGTCAGCCACAGATGTCAGCCACAGATGTCAGCCACAGATGTCAGCCACAGATGTCAGCCACAGATGTCAGCCACAGACGTCAGCCATAGACGTCAGCCACAGACGTCAGCCCACAGACGTCAGCCTAGACGTCAGCCACAGACGTCAGCCACAGATGTCAGCCACAGATGTCAGCCACAGACGTCAGCCACAAGATGTCAGCCACAGATGTCAGCCACAGATGTCAGCCACAGATGTTCAAGATTCTTATTTTGTTCCGTAAATTCCAAAAAAAAACTAACATTATTGTAAATTCCAATTACAGCACAATGATATTACTACAGGCATTTATTGACTAGTTTACAACGCTGTTTTATAATAAAATTGCTTTAACTTGATTAATGTGTTTAATTGTGCACATTTTCCAGTATCACAATGAAGGATTAATATTAAGCTTAAATTTCTCAGAGTTATCCCAAACAGATTGTTTTTTTTAACAACTTCACTTACCAGTTCAAATGGACTTGCCTGTGCGTGAACTTCACTCAACGAGTGAAGTACCGACCGTTGGATCAATGGTGATTCGAACCTTGGCCCACGCCGGCTATATAACTAGCTATAACAAACATTGAAAGGGATCATCTGATAACCAGCGGATGTTCATTTGTCATTGGGCTATTAATAAATGACACTTTCTAAGGAATAGCCAGCCTTGATTTTTAAGAGAGACTCATCACATTCTTTCGAAGCCCATATTCGCCCATATCTTGACGATTGGCGTCTTAAGAATAAATTACAATGTGTTGTGGACGACTGTTGGCTATATGTGTTATGCTCGATCCTCTTAATGCCGACACAGCGTCCGCTCGGTGGTTGCATCCAAGTGGACACTACCATTCTGTCCATGTTGTGTGGTAGTCAGGATCCGGATGATTTCCGGGGAAGAGAACTGAGAATCTGACTAGTCAGTTACCTGAAAATCACACCAGTACTAAATGGTTAGGATACGTAAAAATATAAGAATTTACGTTGTTATTGAACTTTTAATAAAACGCCTTTTCTAAGGAACAATAGTTAGTAACAATGGCTACACTCATTCAACTACAACCACACTCATTAACCTCTCATATTCGCAATATCCTGAATACTGGCGTCTTAAAAATTAACAACAATAATAATGAATAATTCAAAGAGGTTAAAACTATAGCTGGAATCATATACGTATACATATAACTTTTTCCAGTTAAATTTATATTTATCTATACACAGAGACTCAAGATAACAAGGCCTAGCGTCCCTCTTTCATACAATACTCAATTCACTTCCGGATAGTTGCGTAACTTTTGAGTATAACACGTAATACAGTAGGCTAATGTTATACTTAAATGTGTTATAATTGTACGGTTATATATAGTCAATCTGTCGTATGGCTAAGCACGTATGACGTTTAATTATATAACAGTACAAGTGGACGCCACAACCCAAAAATACATTACAATACAAACACAAAATGCACAAATGTATTACAATACAAGTATAAAATGCACAAATATTTACAATATGAGTGTTTTTGTATATGTTGAATAATTGCATATTATATTGTACACAATATTTATACTGTAAATATTTGCGCATTTTGTGCTTGTACTGTAGTATATATGCGTGTATTTTTAATGTATTTGCGTTGTGTGACGATCACTTTTACTGTATGTGTACCAACACGTATTATGCTAATTAAAAAACTATTTAATTATATAACTAATTGTTATTATTTACAAACCAGTAATATTCGAACACAGTATTATTATATAAAATTTTCATAGAATATTTTTATTAAAATTATTTAATTTCTTTATTTTACCAATTGCCTTTTATTTATTTAAATTAATTAACAACAAATTAAAACCGTTAATTTAGTTTCAGTAACCTTGTCGCTGAAAGCCTCACGAAATAAAATAATAAAATTTACTGGATTTTGAGTCTTTTCATAAACTTACACTATATTTTATTTGGAGATCATGATAATTTGACCGAACGTAAAACTAGACGTATTTTTAAATGTAGCCTATATCATGTTTCAAACCTAAGTGGTTAGAATACATTTAAGCATAAGGGGTTAGAATATATTCATCAGATGGAATAATGTTTTCTTAGATAAGTTAATCACATTTATCATAATTTCACAATATCAAGGTCGAATTTAAGGCAGAAAAGTGCTGCTATAAATATATTTATTAGACTTGGAAATATATTTACTAATTTCTGCATATCGTAGTAAGGTAGTATTTAGGGGAAATAATTGTTACTGTAGTTAAATATACAGGGTGTTAGTGAACTCTCTCTAAATAAACTGTAGGTATTCCTTGGGTCAAGACAAACAAAAAACACCACACAACCATATATCTAAAATGTCTAGACTTCTGTTTGTCGGCTGTATGTGTTTGTTTTTATAACTCAAGATCTATTTGAGTTAGAAACTTCAAATTTGGGCTTCATGTGTATCATATTAGGTCAAATGGATTTTTTAAATGTCTTTGCTTAAAGCCTTTTTAATATGGCGTCCTTTTAACATTTTTAATGTCAAATTTCATAAAAACAGTTATGAATAAAACAAATGTTGTCGAAAGTTAAAAATTTTAGAATTTAAAGACAAATCTAACGATACCTTGATTGATAATATTGAATGATAAATAGCTGAGTAATCAATTTTGTAAACATTTATAATTATAGTAAAAAACAAATATGGTATTTTGTACCATGTTTATTAATGTTTACAAAAAGTATTTACTTAGCTATTTATCATTATCATTTTTTACCTTTCGACAACATTTGTTGTACTTAGTTCATGAAATTTGCATTAAAAATATTAAATGGACGCCATCTTGAAACGGCTTTAGTTACAGCAAAGAAATTTTAAATATCCGTTTTATCTACTAAGACACACATGAAGCCCAAATTTGGAGTTTCTAACGCAAACAGATCTTAAGTTATAAGAATATTTATAAAACACATACAGACCGACAGACAGAAATCTAGACATTTTAGACAAAAATATGGTTGTATGGTTTTTTTTGTTTGTCTTGACCCAAGAAACATACCTACAGTTTATTCAAAGAGTTCACTAACAACCTGTATATTATATACGACCTTGGAGTTTGCTCAAACCTGACTAAAATTAGAACACTATGAAGAAATATTAATATGTTACAGCTTAATATGTTAAATATGTTAACAGCTTTTAAGTTGCTCCTTCACACAATCTGTGTTCTCCTAAAAGATTGATGGTCCTGCAAATACAGAGAAACAGAAACAAAGCGTTATGCTATTATGCAGTCTTTAACTTTCGGAAAATATTTCCCTCTGCGTGCTTCTGGTAATTAATTACTGTAGATATTTTACTTTAATTAAAGGAAAACTTCGCAACATTACTGGTTACTATTGAAGTATTTTAAGGGCTGTAAATCAACGAACGAATTTACTTTTCATAATTGTATGATGAATTAAAAGTATTTAAATAAGGTTTTAGGTTTGTTAAGTTAAATTATTATGTTTTGAATCAATTAATGACTGGACTGTGGCATTCAGTAAAACATCACGAGAGTGTAGCCTGTGATTTTATCGCAACCTCATTTTATTTTAAAGTTACTGTACAAAATAAAAATATTAATAAAATTAGAAAAATAGTTCATGAATTTGTTTTTCGACAGTATTTGTTTCTATTTATTTTATTTAAGTGCTTCAAAACAGCTATTGCATATTACATTATAGCACTAAATAGAAAAAAAAACATTTTTATAACAACAAAAGTAGAAATAGTAAGATCTTATTTGTCAGATGCACCATATAACACTGTGTTTTTTTTAGTTCTAAAAAAAAACAAGTCTAATATTTACTTTTTCCAAAAGAGTTCTCAAAGCCGAGACAAAACAAAGAACAATTTAATACATATAGATTTACTTAACAAAAAAGATATAACTCAAATAAATATGTCATTATAAACTGAGTGACTTATATAGCGCAAACAAATAGCATATATGCACACATAAGTATATGAAACAAGGAACTTTATGAACAGAAAAATGTAATAAGAAAAACAGACAATTTTAATTACAAAAACAATATGAATGTAATTAGAACTAGGTAGAAGTTCATCTTCCCCTTGGGTGTACATAAGGTAGGGTAGGCACTAAAATGTTATACCAAAGAGTCAACACTGAATTGTTACAGGAGACACTTGTAATTTTGAGCTCTTATCATTTAAATATTACCCTGTAAACCCCCAAGTAACACTAATTTAACATTCATAGTCCTCCTGTCCTCCAAGAGGTAGTCTCTATCATTCGTAGTGGATGTTATGGGTCGTGTGTCACCCCGAAAAGCCCCTCTCAACAGTACTGTATACATACCCACCCACCCATACACGTACAGTGGTATTGGTATAAGAGTAAATACCGAAAGATTACACCAAAGAGTCAATACTGACAGTTTACACAAGGGAGTCAATATTGAAATGTCACACCAAATAGTCAATACTGAAAGGTTATACAAAAGAGGCAGCACTGAAGTTTAAACTTCATGGGGAAAGTACTGAATGGTTCATGGGGACAGTCAATATTGACAGGTTACACCAGAGAGTCAACACTAAAATGTTACGCCCAAGAGTCAATACTGAAGGTCACACAAAAGAGTCAATACTGACAGGTTACACCAGAGAGTCAACACTAAAATGTTACGCCCAAGAGTCAATACTGAAGGTCACACCAAAGAGTCAATACTGACAGGTTACACCAGAGAGTCAACACTAAAATGTTACGCCCAAGAGTCAATACTGAAGGTCACACAAAAGAGTCAATACTGACAGGTTACACCAGAGAGTCAACACTAAAATGTTACGCCCAAGAGTCAATACTGAAAGGTCACACCAAAGAGTCAATACTGAAAGGTCACACCAAAGAGTCAATACTGAAAGGTCACACCAAAGAGTCAATACTAAAAGGTCACACCAAAGAGTCAATACTGAAAGGTCACACCAAAGAGTCAATACTGAAAGGTCACACCAAAGAGTCAATACTAAAATGTTACGCCCAAGAGTCAATACTGAAGGTCACACAAAAGAGTCAATACTAAAAGGTCACACCAAAGAGTCAATACTGAAAGGTCACACCAAAGAGTCAATACTGAAAGGTCACACCAAAGAGTCAATACTAAAAGGTCACACCAAAGAGTCAATACTAAAAGGTCACACCAAAGAGTCAATACTGAAAGGTCACACCAAAGAGTCAATACTAAAAGGTCACACCAAAGAGTCAATACTAAAAGGTCACACCAAAGAGTCAATACTGAAAGGTCACACCAAAGAGTCAATACTGAAAGGTCACACCAAAGGGTCAATACTGAAAGGTCACACCAAAGAGTCAATACTAAAAGGTCACACCAAAGAGTCAATACTGAAAGGTCACACCAAAGAGTCAATACTAAAGGTTACACCAAAGAGTCAATACTGAAAAAGAGTCAATAGTCAAAAAAGAGTCACACAAAAGAGTCAATACTAAAAGGTCACACCAAAGAGTCAATACTGAAAAGTCACACCAAAGAGTTAATACTAAAAGGTTACACCAAAGAGTCAATACTGAAAGGTCACACCAAAGAGTCAATACTAAAAGGTCACACCAAAGAGTCAATACTAAAAGGTCACACCAAAGAGTCAATACTGAAAGGTCACACCAAAGAGTCAATACTAAAAGGTCACACCAAAGAGTCAATACTAAAAGGTCACACCAAAGAGTCAATACTGAAAGGTCACACCAAAGAGTCAATACTAAAAGGTCACACCAAAGAGTCAATAATGAAAGGTCACACCAAAGAGTCAATACTAAAAGATTACACCAAAGAATCAATACTGAAAGGTCACACCAAAGAGTCAATACTGAAAGGTTACACAAAAGAGGCGGCACTGAAGTTTTACACTGTAAGGACAGTACTGAATGGTTATACTAAAGGGTCTCCACTGTATGGTACTACTCATATAATTTAACGTGACGCTCAATCACTGTCTCGTCTGAAATATTTACAAATTCAGGGCATGAATCAAAAATAAAAATTTCTTTTTTAAGAAGTGTACAAATCGTAAAATATTTACTTCAGATGGTATTACGAGTATATCTCAAAAACAGCAAATAAAACTTATTTTCCGAATATATTCTCTTTTTTGCAATAATATACTTTCAATGACATATTAATTGAGATAGCGAACATTAGATTTAGCCTACATTACTATTTATCATACACATATAGCACAAGACATTTATACACGTATGTCTTGCAAAATACGGCCTAGAGGAGTGTAATATAAATGTTACTTTCAATTAAATATTCAACGTATTTGATGCATAAACAGTATAATTTAATGAAATCATGCAACATTTTCAACTATAATTCCTGCGTATAATAGTCTTCAAGATAATATTATCTCAGTCTTAGTAAGGAAACCAATGTTGTGGAAAATGTTAAACACCGAGACAAACGGATTATTTTAGATTAAACGAATTTATGTCTCCAGCAGTTAATAATTTGTTAATTCTCAACTCATACCACTCACTGGTCGAGGGGAGTTAGAGGAAAATATTGTAGACGTCAATCATACTAAATACTGTCCATTAACTGAACCAATGAGTGATTAAGATAAAATACATAAACTATGTTAGTTGTGTATCGTATTTTATGTTTTATGGTATGTATTACAAATAGTATCGAGATAATTTCTAAATTTGTTAATGGACATAGACACTTTGAGATTGGTTTTCAAGAAGTAAAAACTACATTTTTTTAGGAAATAACTGTTTTACAGATCCAGTAGTCCTAAATTAAATATTGGTAACAAAAGAACAAATAAGGGAACAGACAATGTAATATCCGTACTCTTCTTTTACCTAAAGAGAAACTTCCACCCATTAATTGTGTACAACAAAAGCACCAGCTTCCAAATGTCTGGTATTTTTCTCCATCATCCAGTCCTGAAAAAAATTGACCAACACTTATTTTAGTAAATGTGAATTGTGTAAAAACACAAGAAATAAGCTACTTTAATAAAATGTTTAAGACATGTTTCAATTATATAGATTCAGGGTTTCTATGATATCAAATATTATAGTATCACAAATTGATAAGTTATTAAAACATTAAGTTTTCAAAATGTTTGGAGGGTTGTAGCTGGGCTACAATTTTTGGTGAAATAGGGTTGAAGCTGGGTCCAAATACGTATCAATGCGGAAGGTGGATAAACCCAATTCATTAATTATCCCAGAGGGTCGAGACAAGACACAAGGGCAGCCAGATTTGACTTTAAATTTATTTTAATTAAAATAATATATTATAATTAGCAAACCTGGGGGGGGACATTCCTAATCATGTTTTCAACATGGGAACTACATCTAAGATAAGTCCACGACGAAGTGTAATGTCTACGTTTTCGTTTAACAATTTACTACGGAACCCTGACGTAATTTTACGGAACCCTGACGAAAGCATTGTAAACTAATTTTGAACAGGTGAACTTAGAAATGATGTTCCTATTTTGTTACATAATTAATTTAATTGCCTCGTTCACCCCTTAGAAGCACTCTTTCCCTAAACTGGGAGGCTCTAGTACTTCGTTAAATTACTATTTATAATAATTAAAAAATACGTATGACCAAGTTGATGGTGAGTGCGATTAGATATACGTTGCGATTTTCACAAACCTTCCATTCTAAGAATACGAGCGCTTCCGTCCTACCCAACCGTTGTCTACGCGGCTGGTGTGCGCGGTGAACGAATGGTTTTTGGTGCCGAGTGAAATGATTGTTTATATATAAATATACTTAATGATATGTTAAGATATACTTTTGGTGATAATTCAGTCTTGTATATAATTTTTTGCAAGGTTACTCACTTATATTTAATTGTATAAAGGAAAACAAAAATTAATCTACTTTATTGAGCACTATACTTTTGATGAACTCTTAAAATTGTTTAAAGGTTTACATGAGTGCAATCTATATATTTATATTATGCATACCATAAGATTACTTTTAGAAAATGTTTAAATTGAAATAACGGCTAAAAACAAGTTATTCAATTTTGATTTCAAACAAACCTTATTCTTTGTAACACACAATTGTTCTGGTAAAATCCATTTTGGAACTAAAAAATGGCAACAAAAACTAGTGTTTATTACTCTTCCCAACCAATAGAGTAACACACAACACAAAAATGTTAAACTGGAGTAATATAAAACTACTCTCTCAACCACTTAGTAAATACAAAATGTTAAACAGCAACGATTCATTTCCCAATTTTCTTTTAAAAAATGTCAAAGATCTTTTCCCAGTTAAAAACATTGAAAAAAAACTATTACTAATTTATTTCATTCTTAGAGATGGGAGAAATTTAAACCAAGTTGGGGCTCAGTACTTAGGAAGTGTTCACACCGCGTTAGACTTAGTAAAGTTCACTTTCTCGCTTAGTTTGAAAAGTAGAACATAATTTAACTGAAACCCAGTATGATTTAGTGAAAAATAAACTATCTACCCATTTATTTTAAGTTTAAGATAAAAAAACTGAATTTTGACTAAATTTAAACCAACATGGTTTTCATGGTGAAAAAGAACTGTTTTATTCTTTTTAAGAAAATATTATAATTGTGTGGATCAAAAACTAAGTTTTTTAGAGAGTAACATCTCAGGTTCAAATCCCATAATGAGCTAACGATCGGTACTTCACTTGTTGAATAAAATTCACGCACAGGCCAGTGGGCCCATGTAAACAGGTGAATGAAGTTTTATTTTTTAATAAAAAAATGTACATTTTTGTATTAAAATAATTTGGACCTAATCAATAAAAACCCTGATTGGAATTACAATGAATTTATAATACATTCGCAATTAATTCTGCCCTATATATGGGTAAATTGCAATCAATAACGAAAAAAAACCTGTCTATGAGCAGTTAGTTTAAGTAAATTAATGCTATCATAGTAACTTCATAAATTTTATCATTTTCACGTAACTTGTTGGGTGTTGTCTACTTAGCTTTGGTCTTAAAACGTCGATTTTATCATTCACAGCAATTAACATGTAGTGTTATGCCGTGGGATTAGATACAGCAGTGTTTGCCATATATTGGCACAACCGTTATGAATCGACAAACCAATACCGCTATATAACCAGCGTCACACTACCTGGCGTATTTATGTCACAATACTGGTAATAATATCGTGTATTTAAGTCCGATTTATCCTTCGCAGCAATCAACATGTGGTGTTAGGTCGTAGGTTTAGATACAGTAATGTTTGCCAACATTGGCATAACCGTTATGAATGAACCACAAACCAATACCACTATCTAACCAGCGTCACTCTACCTGACGTATGTATGTTACAATGTTTGTGATAATATCGTGTATTGAAGCCCGATTTATCCTTCGCAGCAATCAACATGTGGTGTTAGGTCGTAGGTTTAGATACAGTAATGTTTGCCAACATTGGCATAACCGTTATGAATGAACCACAAACCAATACCACTATCTAACCAGCGTCATTCTACCTGACGTATTTATGTTACAATGTTTGTGATAATATCGTGTATTGAAGCCCGATTTATCCTTCGCAGCAATCAACATGTGGTGTTAGGCCGTCGGTTTAGATACAGTAGTGTTTGACATAATTTAGCATAACCGTTATGGATGAACCACAAACCAATACCACTATCTAACCATCGTCACTCTACCTGACGTATTTGTGTTACAATGTTTGTGATAATATCGTGTATTGAAGCCCGATTTATCCTTCGCAGCAATCAACATGTGGTGTTAGGCCGTCGGTTTAGATACAGTAGTGTTTGCCAACATTGGCATAACCGTTATAAATGAACCACAAACCAATACCACTATCTAACCAGCGTCACTCTACCTGACGTATTTGTGTTACAATCTTTGTAATGATGTCGTGTATTGAAGCCCGATTTATCCTTCGCAGCAATCAACATGTGGTGTTAGGCCGTAGGTTTAGATACAGTAATGTTTGCCAACGTTGGCATAACCGTTATGGATGAACCACAAACCAATACCACTATCTAACCAGCGTCACTCTACCTGACGTATTTTTATTACAATACTGGTGATAATGTCATGTATTTTAAGTCCGATTTATCCTTCAGGAGCAATCAACATGTGGTGTTAGGTCGTAGGTTTAGATACAGCAGTGTTTGCCATACACTAGTACAACCGTTATGGATCGACCACAAACCAATACCGCTATCTAACCAGTGCCACACTACCTGACGTATTTGCGTTACGATGTTAGTTATAATGTTGTGTTTTGAAGCCTGATTTATACCTTGCAGTAATCAACATGTGGTGTCAGGTAGTGGATTTAGTTACAGTTGTGTTTCCATACATTTAGGTGAACCCCTAAAGCCATATAAAACCTTTCCCCTAAAAACGTACTTCTTAGTTTAAAAAACCAACGGGCGTCTTCCAGCCTACATTCTAAGGCATAGTACAGGCATAGTAACACTGTGCCTGTATGAGTGGGCGGGTGGGTTAGTAACACCGTGCTTGTATGGGTGGGCGGGTGGGTCAGTCACACTGTGCCTGTATGGGTGGGCGGGTGGGATAGTTAGTAGGTTCCAATACTGTACGTGTATGGGTGGGGGGGTGGGTCAGTACCACTGTACGTGTATGGGCGGGCAGGTGGGTCAATACCACTGTACGTGTATGGGTGGGCGGGTGTGTCAATACCACTGTACGTGTATGGGTGGGTCAATACAACTGTAAGTGTATGGGTGGGTCTGTACCACTGTACGTGTATGGGTGGGCGGGTGGGTCAATATGGCCCATACACGTACAGTGGCACTGACGAAAACTTTGTAAACTAATTTTGAACTAGTGAATTTAGAAATGATGTTCCTATTTTGTTACATAATTAATTTAATTGCCTCGTTCAGCCCTTAGAAGCACTCTATCCCTAAACTGGGAGGCTCTAGTTCTTCGTTAAATTACTATCTATAATAATTAAAAAATAAGTATGACCAAGTTGATGGTGAGTGCGATTAGATATACATTGTGCTTTTCACAAACCTTCTATTCTAAGAATACGAGCGCTTCCGTCCTACCCAACCGTTGTCTACGCGGCTGGTGTGCGCGGTGAACGAATGGTTTTTGGTGCCGAGTGAAATGATTGTTTATAGATAAATATACTTAATGATATGTTAAGATATACTTTTGGTGATAATTCAGTCTTATATATAACTTGTTGCAAGGTTACTCACTTATATTTAATTGTATAAAGGAAAACAAAAATTAATCTACTTTATTGGGCACTGTACTTTTGATGAACTCTTAAAATTGTTTAAAGGTTTACATGAGTGCAATCTATATATTTATATTATGCATACCATAATATTACTTTTAGAAAATGTTTAAATTGAAATAACGGCTAAAAACAAGTTATTCAATTTTGATTTCAAACAAACCTTATTCTTTGTAACACACAATTGTTCTGGTAAAATCCATTTTGGAACTAAAAAATGGCAACAAAAACTAGTGTTTATTACTCTTCCCAACCAATAGAGTAACACACAACACAAAAATGTTAAACTGGAGTAATATAAAACTACTCTCTCAACCACTTAGTAAATACAAAATGTTAAACAGCAACGATTCATTTCCCAATTTTCTTTTAAAAAATGTCAAAGATCTTTTCCCAGTTAAAAACATTGAAAAAAAACTATTACTAATTTATTTCATTCTTAGAGATGGGAGAAATTTAAACCAAGTTGGGGCTCAGTACTTAGGAAGTGTTCACACCGCGTTAGACTTAGTAAAGTTCACTTTCTCGCTTAGTTTGAAAAGTAGAGAGAGCATAATTTAACTGAAACCCAGTATGATTTAGTGAAAAATAAACTATCTACCCATTTATTTTAAGTTTCAAATAAAAAAAAACTGTATTTTGACTAAATTTAAACCAACATGGTTTTCATGGTGAAAAATAACTGTTTTATTCTTTTTAAGAAAATATTATAATAGTGTGGATCAAAAACTAAGTTTTTTAGAGAGTAACATCTCAGGTTCAAATCCCATAATGAGCTAACGATCGGTACTTCACTTGTTGAATAAAATTCACGCACAGGCCAGTGGGCCCATGTAAACAGGTGAATGAAGTTTTATTTTTTAATAAAAAAATGTACATTTTTGTATTAAAATAATTTGGACCTAATCAATAAAAACCCTGATTGGAATTACAATGAATTTATAATACATTCGCAATTAATTCTGCCCTATATATGGGTAAATTGCAATCAATAACGAAGAAAAAAAAACCTGTCTATGAGCAGTTAGTTTAAGTAAATTAATGTCATCATAGTAACTTCATACATTTTATCATTTTCACGTAACTTGTTGGGTGTTGTATACTTAGCTTTGGTCTTAAAACGTGCAATTTATCATTCACAGCAATCAACATGTAGTGTTATGCCGTGGGACTAGATACAGCAGTGTTTGCCATATATTGGCACAACCGTTATCAATCGACAAACCAATACCGCTATATAACCAGCGTCACACTACCTAACGTATTTTTATTACAATACTGGTGATAATGTCGTGTATTTAAGTCCGATTTATCCTTCAGAGCAATCAACATGTGGTGTTAGGTCGTAGGTTTAGATACAGTAATGTTTGCCAACATTGGCATAACCGTTATGAATGAACCACAAACCAATACCACTATCTAACCAGCGTCACTCTACCTGACGTATGTATGTTACAATGTTTGTGATAATATCGTGTATTGAAGCCCGATTTATCCTTCGCAGCAATCAACATGTGGTGTTAGGTCGTAGGTTTAGATACAGTAATGTTTGCCAACATTGGCATAACCGTTATGAATGAACCACAAACCAATACCACTATCTAACCAGCGTCATTCTACCTGACGTATTTATGTTACAATGTTTGTGATAATATCGTGTATTGAAGCCCGATTTATCCTTCGCAGCAATCAACATGTGGTGTTAGGTCGTAGGTTTAGATACAGTAATGTTTGCCAACATTGGCATAACCGTTATGAATGAACCACAAACCAATACCACTATCTAACCATCGTCACTCTACCTGACGTATTTATGTTACAATGTTTGTGATAATATCGTGTATTGAAGCCCGATTTATCCTTCGCAGCAATCAACATGTGGTGTTAGGTCGTAGGTTTAGATACAGTAATGTTTGCCAACATTGGCATAACCGTTATAAATGAACCACAAACCAATACCACTATCTAACCAGCGTCACTCTACCTGACGTATTTGTGTTACAATCTTTGTAATGATGTCGTGTATTGAAGCCCGATTTATCCTTCGCAGCAATCAACATGTGGTGTTAGGCCGTAGGTTTAGATACAGTAATGTTTGCCAACGTTGGCATAACCGTTATGGATGAACCACAAACCAATACCACTATCTAACCAGCGTCACTCTACCTGACGTATTTTTATTACAATACTGGTGATAATGTCATGTATTTAAGTCCGATTTATCCTTCAGAGCAATCAACATGTGGTGTTAGGTCGTAGGTTTAGATACAGTAATGTTTGCCAACATTGGAATAACCGTTATGGATGAACCACAAACCAATACCACTATCTAACCAGCGTCATTCTACCTGACGTATTTGTGTTACAATCTTTGTAATGATGTCGTGTATTGAAGCCCGATTTATCCTTCGCAGCAATCAACATGTGGTGTTAGGCCGTAGGTTTAGATACAGTAATGTTTGCCAACGTTGGCATAACCGTTATGGATGAACCACAAACCAATACCACTATCTAACCAGCGTCACTCTACCTGACGTATGTATGTTACAATGTTTGTGATAATGTCGTGTATTTAAGTCCGATTTATCCTTCGCAGCAATCAACATGTGGTGTTAGGCCGTAGGTTTAGATACAGTAGTGTTTGCCATACGTTGGCATAACCGTTATGGATGAACCACAAACCAATACTGCTATCACACTACCTGACGTATTTATGTCACAATACTGGTAATAATATCGTGTATTGAAGCCCGATTTATCCTTCGCAGCAATCAACATGTGGTGTTAGCCGTAGGTTTAGATACAGTAGTGTTTGCCATACACTAGTACAACCGTTATGGTTCGACCACAAACCAATACCGCTATCTAACCAGCGCCACACTACCTGGCATATTTATGTCACAATTTTTGTGATAATGTCTTGTGTTGAAGCCCGATTTATTCTTCGCAGCAAAGAATATGTGGTTTTAGGCCGTTGGTTTGGATACAGTAGTGTTTGCCATACATTGACACAACCGTTATGGATCGACCACAAACCAATACGGCTATCTAACCAGCGCCACACTACCTGACGTATTTATGTTAAAATTTTTTGTGATAATTTCGTGTATTGAAGCCCGATTTACCCTTCGCAGCAAACAACATGTGGTGTTAGGCCATCGGTTTAGATACAGTAGTGTTCGCAATACACTAGTACAACCGTTATGGATCGACCACAAACCAATACCGCTATCTAACCAGCGCCACACTACCTGACGTATTTATGTTATAATCTTTTGTGATAGTGTCATGTATTGAAGCCCGATTTATCCTTCGCAGCAAACAACATGTGGTGTTAGGCCGTCAGTTTAGATACAGTAGTGTTTGCCATACACTAGTACAACGGTTATGGATCGACCACAAACCAATACCACTACCTAACCAGCGCCACTCTACCTGCCGTATTTATGCTACAATTTTTGTGATAATGTCGTATTGAAGCACGATTTATTCTTCGCAGCAAAGAACATGTGGTGTTAGGCCGTCCGTTTAGATACAGCAGTGTTTGCCATACACTAGTACAACCGTTATGGATCGACCACAAACCAATACCGCTATCTAACCAGTGCCACACTACCTGACGTATTTGCATTACGATGTTAGTTATAATGTTGTGTTTGAAGCCTGATTTATACCTTGCAGTAATCAACATGTGGTGTCAGGCAGTGGATTTAGTTACAGTTGTGTTTCCATACATTTAGGTGAACCCCTAAAGCCATATAAAACCTTTCCCCTAAAAACTTACTTCTCAGTTTAAAAAACCAACGGGCGTCTTCCAGCCTACATTCTGCAGTAATCCATTCCTTACAAAATTCAGATGTTAATTGAAGAATAAGAAAGGGCTGGGAGGTAGTCGGATAGGGAAATATGTGGCCTGGTATGCAGCTGTGGACGGTTTTAGGAGAGGGAACAGTGTGGCAGCCCTCACTGAGCAAGAAAGACGATAGAGGGGCAGCCCGATGATCCACCGCTGCGCCCAGCCAGGGCCACCTCGCCTTCTCCAAGTAACTGTGTGGCATGGTCCACCTCACCAACTGGACCCTGGGGCTGGTAAGCCTAATTAGCTAGCCGGAACACATTTAATAACACAAGGAAGTTAAAAACAAAGTATTAAGGCGCTGCTGGCCCAGCAGGAATGGTGTGAAAAAAGGCATGCAGATTAAAACGACCAACGCAATTCAACACTAAGACACTCAATAAAACCATCCCACGGCATAGAAGTTCCTGGAAACAGGATGGCTATATATGAATGCCCTTGGGAGATGCATAGGAAAGACATTTTATAATTTTTAATGTTTTTTAAAGAGTTTTCAAGTGTCAATAATATTAACCTATTATTGGACACGTTTTCCATAATATCAAAAATACATACATTACTTTTTAAAATAATTCAAATGAAATCGTATCCGATGGAATAATTGTAATAACTATGTTGCCTAAAAATCCAAACTTGACTTATGAATAGATAAACGATTTAAATTCTATGATGCCAAAAATATGTGCTGTCCACTGGCAAGATGATCTTTTACCAACATAGTTTCTGACTTATAATTATTATATACTCTAACTTAACGTTTAGGCACTAACCGTTCACAAGTATTAAATTACCATGTGTAATTTTATAACTCTTCTCTGAAAAACGGTTCATGCAACATTATCAGCTGGTTAAATATGACACTCAGAGGAAGAAAAATGAATCACGTAAATTCCCTCGTTATGAAGATCACTCGAGTGTTACTGATAGCGCGCCTGGTGGCTCGAACGGCAACTTCAGTGAGTAGATAATTTGTTACAACCTTCTCCGGGTGTCCCACCTCTACGAAGAATGACAGGATTTTATAAATTAATAATTTTGTAATCAGGTAATGCGTTGTAGTACTGATGAATATTAATGCTTTATAAAATGTTAGTAACAGTTTTTACATAGTATATTATTAAGTTGGGGAGGTATTATTTTCATATTTACATATATCGATAGTTTAATAATTATCAAGCAACCAATTCTGCGTTGTACTGTTGAGATTTAGTTAACAAAGGTAAAATTGTTATCACATTATTACAATTCTACAATAAATCATTAACAACACATTTTGATTCTCTCATTGGCCAATTATACGGTCCAGTTGAATCTCTTGTGTCCAAACATCTGCACACAACCACAATTGAGATTAGCGATCTAGACGATCAAGACGAAACATGTATATTACGTCGAAGGTGGTGGTTAGAGACGATCAACTAGCTACTGGAGATAAACTAGCTGAGAGTGAGTTAGGGACACAGTCAAGAATCAAACACTGTTTTCAGCAAACCTTAGAAACCTGAATAACCATAAAGAAATAAGTGAGTTGTGTAGTTTGTTTGTAATGCTAGCACATTTTACTATTGGACCACATTGTCAAAAGTATGACAACAAATATCGATCTCTTGAGCAAAAAATATAATCTCTATTAAATCAGAAGAACTATGTAAAAAACTAAATATTTAAAACGTATCATTCACAGAACGACGAGCTAGAGAGATTGATAATTCAATTTTACACATTCTTCCACTGCACCTAGCTTAGAAGCTTCCAAACTGGAGATAGAAGTATGAAAGAGGAATGTCGTCTGAAGAGCCTCGACTGCTGGATCCATGTGCACCCAGTCTCTATTCCAAAAATAAGAGTAGTGCACTCAAGTTGACTTTGAACAAATGATGAAAACTGATAAACAAGGATTTACTGTCCTGAAAATACCTGGTGATCCACATAACGCGATCAAATTTATTCTTAGCTTTTGATACAACAAAGTTATGTGTTTGGGAAAGATCAACATGAATCTACTCTGAGGATCGGTCGACTAGTTAGTAACAAATGACTACACTCGCCTAAATCTTGACGATCAGTGTCGCACTGATGAATATTCATTATTATTACTTATTCATTATTCATCAGTGAGACACTGATCGTCAAGATTTAGGCGAGTGTAGTCATTTGTTACTAACTTTTATGTTAATAAGAAATTTGTTTATTCATTATTATTACTTATTCATTAAACAAATTTCTTGCCACATTGACTGCCAAGGAATCCATTTCGTTGATACTGCTCATAACCATTTTGAAACTATTTTTTTATTATTAAAAATTGTAACTTTGACGGCATTTTGTCATTTGCTTTCCTTTAGATCTGGCTTCTTCCGTACGCATATGACATTCAAGAATAAGAATTAAGCGATGTTTATTTTTCTGGAAGATATTACCATTTGATGTCAGTTCTTCTACAGTACTAAGAATTTTTACTAGGGCAAGACTAGCTATTTCCTTGGCTTTTTATTTTTAAGATCTTCTTAATTTATTCTATATGTAAATTTTTAACAGCTAGTAATTAGTTATGTGTTTTTTTATTATTATTAATATAAAGCAAAGTCAGTTAAAATTCAGGTACATCCTCTTTGGCAATAGATTTAATTTATTTAAAGTAAACATTATAAATGAAGTTATTTTAAGGATAATAAAGCAAAATAATAAATTATTTTCTGTTGTTTTATAAATTATTCTGTGCCAAATTCAATGCACAACCATGCTATTGAGTCTTTATCCTGTTATCATGTTACGTTAAGTAAGGCTTCTTAGTTTCCATTTGTCAAAACCACTAAATTACTTTACGTACAGGAAATTATAGAACTGGGGGGGTTACGATCATGATTTTCTGTGGAAAATCCGGGAAATTACGAAAATATTCAAAATACAACATAACCTAACCAAACCTAATGTAACAATTCTCAGCTTAGTTAAATCCTATAAAAACTTAACCTTACTGACACCGGCACATTTCCAGCGCTAACATGCTTAATAATGGCCCGTTTGCAAAATCCTTTCCATATTCATGATAAGGTAAAATTTCTGCTAATTGTGAGTATCCATATTGTTATATTTACGAAACGAAATATTTGCCGTTTTTCCACATTTTCGTATTTTGTCTGGCTTTTTAGCTGAAAAAAGATTATATTCTTGTTTCTTAGTTATGTATCTACTATGAAAAAAGTATCATAGTAGACCCCTGTTCTATATAAATACTGATATACAACTAGTTTTGTGAATATTGACTACACTTTGCATGTATGGTTTGGCACATGATCACAGTAAGATAAGTCGAAATTGTCAATTGTTAAACTGTTTGACTTAAAAGCCTATTATATAAGTAATCTATATGGATCAATCCGTATTATATACAAATTGATAAGGGAATACCCTTAATTCTGTTCATATCTATTTATACCAGGCCATCAATATAAAATTAGTTCCGGTTACCTAAGGATGCGATGCTCTGTCTTCGTGATCTAATAAATCAAATAGCTTTAATGCCATTAAGAAACTGTTAATATAAAATGAATAAAATAGCAAAATCAAATTTTAGCAATCAGCTAAAAGGTAAATATTCAAAATGGGTTCGTATCCTGAATATCCCATTAAGGACTCAGTACTGAAATTTATTCAACTACTGGTCAAATAAAATCCTGTACTCTTTGATTTATTTGTCATTATAGATAATCACGTACAATATACATCCTGAAAGGATTCTTTGGATTTTTAAACTCTATATACATAGAAGATAGCTGGAAATAGCAAACATTTCCAGAAGATATTTATGGTTGTTCTACAAATTCGAATGTAGACCATGATACATTAAGGACCGCAGTGACGGGATAGGCACCGATACAGTGTTTAAACAAAGGACATTAGCATATGAAAACATCCTAGTACGCGGGTGACAAGATAACCAATTGGCTTTCTGAGTATATAAAGGGTCGAATCGTTCATTTGAATGTCAAATGTATCCTGAACTCGAAATATTTATACGCCATCTAGTTTAATAACGTAATTGAATTTTGTTCATATTTATGATTTTAAATAGAGCTAAGAAGATAACAGTACATTTTTATTATGGAAAAAGATTTGTGTTAAAAATTCGATATGAATAAAAAATATGTATGGTGTGATTTTACATATTAATACAACAAAAAATGTAATTAAATTACATTAATTAAATAAAATCTATGTGTATCTGTTGATTAACATAATTTTTTTTCGTTTTTTTATGTAGTCATATTTTTATTTTAAACTGGTCACACTAATTGAAACAGTGATCAGTTAATTTCCTAGTTTTTGTCTGTTTTATTGCATTGTTTATTATTGAGTTAATAAATAATTAATTCTTTTATTTGTAAGTATACATCAATTTTTTATATCAATATTTAATATTAAACTCATTAATACTACTACAATCAATTGTACTTGTAATTGTATTTTTTTGTACAACTTTCAATATTCTATTACATCCGGAGGGCGACCTACAAGGATCCAGAAGAAAATCTTTGATGAGATTATAGGTAGAGTTATAGATTAAATTAAAATAGTTTAATATAGAAAAAAGCCACATATTTTATCATGTTCTCGATATTGTATTATTGTCACCTGGTGATACAAAGAAACCAAAAGCATTTTTCACTGATTGGAGATGCAATTATTACTTCAATGACACTTAATTAGTAATCCGATGGCACTACAATTCCGAGACAGCAATACAACATCAACATATAAGATATTATATAAATACTGTAAATAAAATTGCTATAGGTATAGATATATAAGAGAACCTCTTTACCCTAGAGACATTGGAGTAGTGATCTGATGTAACTTTAATATTGAGACAGGGATACACCTCATACAAGTACGATAAAATATAAATACTGTCATGTAAGCTGCCTGAAGTGATCTGAGACACTATCTTTACTCTAGGGACATTGGAGTAGTGATCTGAAGCAACTTTAATACTGAGACAGGGATACACCTCGTACAAGTAGGATAAAATATAAATACTGACACGAAAGTTGCCTGACGTGATCTGAGACACCCTCTTTACTCTAGGGACATTGGAGTAGTGATCTGATGTGACTTTAATACTGAGACAGGGATACACCTCATACAAGTACGATAAAATATAAATACTGGCATGAAAGTTGCCTGACGTGATATGAAACACCCTCTTTACTCTAGGGACATTGGAATAGTGATCTGATGTAACTCTAAGACAGAGACAGCCATGTATTTTGTACACGAACGATAAAACATAAATACTGCCATGCAAGTTGTCTGAAGTGATATGAGACACTGTTTACTCTAGGGACATTGGAGTAGTGATCTGATGTAACTTTAATACTGAGACAGGGATACACATCATACAAGTACGATAAAATATAAATACTGCCATGTAAGTTGCCTGAAGTGATCTGAGACACTCTCTTTACTCTAGGGACATTGGAGTAGTGATCTGATGCAACTTTAATACTGAGACAGGGATACACCTCATACAAGTACGATAAAATATAAATACTGTCATGTAAGTTGCCTGAAGTGATATGAGACACTGTTTACTCTAGGGACATTGGAGTAGTGATCTGATGTAACTTTAATACTGAGACAGGTATACACCTCATACAAGTACGATAAAATATAAATACTGTCATGTAAGTTGCCTGAAGTGATCTGAGACACTCTCTTTACTCTAGGGACATTGGAGTAGTGATCTGATGTAACTTTAATACTGAGACAGGGATACACCTCATACAAGTACGATAAAATATAAATACTGTCATGTAAGTTGCCTGAAGTGATCTGAGACACTCTCTTTACTCTAGGGACATTGGAGTAGTGATCTGATGTAACTTTAATACTGAGACAGGGATACACCTCATACAAGTACGATAAAATATAAATACTGTCATGTAAGCTGCCTGAAGTGAAATGAGACACTCTCTTTACTCTAGGGACATTGGAGTAGTGATCTGATGCAACTTTAATACTGAGACATAATGCAAATATAAATGCAAAATATAAATACTGCGACGAAAGTTGCTCCAAGTGATCTGAGACATTTTCTTTACTCTAGGGACATTGGAGTCACTCTGATGTGACTCTAAGACAGAGACAGCCATATATTTTATACACGAACGATAAAACATAAATACTGCCATGCAAGTTGTCTGAAGTGATCTGAGACATTCTCTTTGCTCTAGGGACATTAGAGTAGTGATCTGATGTAACTTTAATCATACATCAAAGTTAGATGTAACTAAGTAGGCAGGGATACATCTCATACAAGTACGATTATTTTCTAACCGGACATACGATCACGCGTATCCAAACTAAACAGTTATGTTTTACCGGATTTTTCCCCAACTAATTTCATTCGATCAAGAATGAAATTTCACGGTGGCATTGCTTTGTCAATTTCTAATTAGTTTTATAGCAAAATTTTAAAAAACGTTTAAATTGGGGTTTTTGTTTTCAGCCATATTTTTAATATAGGCGTATTTATTCAAAATTTGATAAGCAAACCCATTGCGTAATATGATAATGTTTAAAATGACACCTCATACACAACGTTTGGTCAATAATTAACGAGAAAATATGGATACGCAAATAACATTGTTCGTATGGGATTAAAGCCAACATGGCTGACAGCCTCTGCGGACTATTAATGGTCAGAAAGAGAGGAAAAACAGTAATATTTAAATGTATAGGAAAATGTACAAAACAAATAGGTTGATAATGGTTTTAATGCTATTTCGAATATTAACAAATGAAAATATATCGATAACTACTTTTATAGTATATGTAGTAAGCTCCTTGAACAAGTTTATTTTTACTCTTTAAGGTGATATATTGCTGATTACCGTATCTGCTTCATGCAGATAGTGACTATTCCTGCCATCGATGGTGCGATCAGTCACCAATATGAATGTATATCTCCATAACAAATGACTTCTATGTGGTTCATATTTCTTACAAAGTACTTCATTTATCACGATACAAAACAACTAAAACTATTGATAAAATTACCATGAATTTTTCATATTCTATAAATTATTTATTTAATTGTATGAACCATTAAATAAAAAAAATCTGAATACTAAATATTCATACTAAAACGTTATTCTAAATAGACCTAACAGAAATTATGTTTCACCAAACTTTAATCCACATGGAACTCATTTTATATGTTTCACCGAAAAACGAATGTTTCATTTATTAATTCAAAAAGTAACTTTTATAACATATCCTCATCATCTTATACTACAAAGAGAGCATTTACATCTCATGCACGTAATAAATTGATTTAACTTCCCAGCAGGCCAGGATTTAACTTCCTGTCAATCCTGGAAAGCCAGGATGAACTAGTTCTGTGGCAAACTACAACAAACATGGGTAATACCACAGAGAATAAAGGAACAAAGGTCATCCTGAATATGTGTCGAGTTACTCTACCTTTTCTCCAATTTGCCATGTTATGACAAGGCCATAACGTATTAAAGGATACACGTATTAAAATCAACGATAAATATAATAAAGTACCCTTTTATTCATTTTTTATAAAAAAATATGACTAGTATAGATAGTATCTGAAGATGGCCTAAGAGCCGAAACTAGTCATATTTTTTTATAAAAAATGAATAAAAGGGTACTTTATTATATTTATCGTTGATTTTATTAAAATAGTAGCCCTAATGTGAACTAGTTTATACAGATACACGTATTATTTGTTACTACAGATTTTTCAAGATGTACATTAGTTGTAATCTATGAATAATTGCCAATGAGACGTTTTTTGTGGCCTTTTGAATGTAACCTTTGTTCTTTTTTCTCCGTGGTAATGCTCAGAAATTATAATCATATATCAATTTGTTCCTTGTAATGTACTTCATACACCCTAATATACAGATCATAATACACCCGAAGTTATCTTCGACAATTTCTAAAAACCAATGTCCATCATACAAATAACACAGTTAAAAAAATAGTTATGATTATTAGAGTTGATAGGCTTTCGTTATTTTGAAATTCCCACAGTTAAATTATATAATATGAGTCTTCTCTTCTTTCCAAGCAGTCTTATTTTATTTTTTAACTTATTCTGCCAACATTCTATATACGATTAATTTGCACTGGGAACTTAATACTATTGGATTTTGTTTAATGACATGAGGAATAATCTAAAAAAACACACATTATAGATACAAGGAGTTTCTTTCCTTTATCGATCTGAAATTACATTATTTTTGACTAGTATCACTAATACATTGCACTTAATTTGTTTAAAAGTCACTAATTTAATTGATCTAACTAATTTAATTAAGTAAATACTTTTCATTAGGCCTACAAACAAAATTTTTGAGTGTTTCATAACAGTAAAAATATTCAATAAATAATAAGGTTAACGTACCTTTGTCATCTTCAGCTACAAAATATTTTTATTGGACTACCAGTTTCAGAGAAAAAACCTTATGGTCACATCCATTGTACGTTGTCAAATCAGTCACATTATAAAAAAATTTACATATTTACAAAAATATAACACATGATGACGGTTGTCCAATAAAAATATGTTGTAGCGAAGACAACAAAGGTACGTTAACCTTTTTATTTGTTATATATCAGCCTATGAGGCTTTAACAATGAATAAAAATATTCAAACGACTTTACTTGAAAAAGAAACATTACTTACATCATTTTCTAAAAAAATACATTTAAATATTATTATTTATTGCCTGGTTTAATGTAGTATGAAAATATAAAAACCAAGCTATTAGAAAATGATTTCATGTATATGTCAAAGATGGTAATTTATGTCTCCTGTTATATGTTTTTGTGGTCATTAAAAGCATTTTATTGCTTTATTAACGCTTTTAACACAGACAATTAGAAAAAAAGTATCAAATGCTGCAAGTGTTTTTAAACTCTTCTTTACATAATATATTTGAATTTTAGAATAATCTGTATGGAAATATTACTCGTATGTACATACAGATTATTCTTAAATTGTTCCCAAATAACAAAATGGTATCCCGATGTCGGAACGTTATGTCTCTCAAACAATATTTCATTTCTGCATCTTTTCCTTTTTATGATTTAAGTTTCATTATCATTTATCATGAATTCGACCACGCCAACTGCAGCTGCCCATTATAACGATCGATGGGGTCAGTGAACTAGGGGGAATGGAATGAATCCTCCATAACTCCAAATTAATTTTGTTCAGTATTTTGTATATTTCAAGTCTATGAATAGTTTAAGTGTAAATATTACAACTTGCCAGAAATTAAAATTAAGTAAGTTAATCTCTTAAGAAATTTAAGTAAATAAGAAAATTGTGTTTTTCTTAATTCGTAAAGCATAATGAGTCATAAGTACAAGAAAAATAAGATTTTATTATTTAATTTAACAAATCCGAATATTATCATTACTCAATAATTTTTTATATGTCCTGTTCGTAAATTTATATCTTTAAGATTATAGGCTTTAAGTACATGACCTCGACTTGTTTAACCACTTCCCAATAAATGTGTACTTTAGGGTTCAGTAGTGTATTACTACTTAATCTCATTTTTAATATTTATTAACAAACTATTATAGAATACTCTTAACATTGCTATGAAGATCATATAAGCTCTTTCTTGGGATCTTTTCCGTTTGTTTATTTTTTCCATTAACTCACTACCAATAGAGAACATAATACTCTATTGTTCTAAAAACTGTTTCCCGCTCATTTTTACGTCCACTGTGGTATTCCTTATCCGCTAGTTATCCGATATCATTGGCCTTATCTTATCGCTTTCCAACAACTAACACACGGAGAGCGCATTCGGCGGTAAGTCAATCATTGGATTTATCAGTTTGTGATCAACTTAACCTAGTTTAGTAACCTAACATAACCTAACCTAACCTAACCTGACCTGATCGTAATTGTGATAAAAAAAGTAATGGTGGTGAATTAACAGAAAGGTCCTTTTCTTGCTCTCAAAAAACGTTCAGAGAGTTTACGGAGTGAAATTTTCAGCAAAGTAAATGTTAATTATAAATTTTACACCATTAGAAACTAGAAATTTCACGTTTGAGATTGATTTTAGTTACTATTGCATTGAATTTAATAGAAGTGAGAAATTAAATAACAGTTTAGTATTATATAAAATAAATCATACTGAATATCTTGGAATATTTTTGAATGAAAAACTAATGGTATAGAAAAGTTGTATAGACAGTATTTACTTCAAACTAACACTATCAATTAATTATTAAGTTCAGTTTTATCGTGACATTAGTTGTTAGAATTTTATTATAGTATTATAGTTACGAATTTATGCTAATTAAACCTATAAATAATTTACTACAAATTGTAATATACAGTTCAGATTTCAAGTGGAATCTACCATTTATAGTTTCAAAGTTACAAGTTGAACAGAATCATTTTATTATAATTATAAAAAAGTAACAGTACTTTTTCTTGCAGTACTTATTGACTTCTTGCAGACTTATTAGGGCCTAGTACATCATGGGTTTGCTTTTAAGGGTTGGGTTTTACACAGCACATGGTGATTTGGGTGTAACCAAACAAACATATAAAGGTGGACTATCTTAGATAAAAAAAATAAAATCAGCCCAAGACTATTTTGTAATAATCCTGTTTCTACTACTAATTTTAAAACTTTTGTTATTTTTTTTTTCAACGTAGTTTCACGTTTTGTATAGTAAAATGGCACTTAGTATACCATTCGTAACTTATATTGACATGCATGTCATTGCAAAACAACATAAATTTGGATATTTAATATTTTGGCTGCAGAAATAGATACAACATTATTTGAATTAAATTTTTGAAATAAACCTTGTATAATACTTATCTGTCAGCTGTACATAAAAATGTACAGCTATTGCATTATTGTCAAACAATTGACCTAACCTACAATTGTGTGCCAACGTTAATGACTTATTTATAATAGTTTAGCTTTTGCACCAGTAATCAACATTATTATTCACTTAGTTATTTTTTCTAAGTTTTTATCATTTATTAATTAATAGGCCATTGGCACACAATTGTAGGTTGTGCAATAATTGGCACACAACATTACAGCTGATAGACAAGTATTATGCAAGGCTCTTTCAAACATTTAATTCAAATAATATTGTATCAGTTTCTGGAGCCAAAACATTAAATATCTAAATTTATATTGTGTTGCTATTACATAACTATCATAATAATTTACAAATGGTGTACTAAGTGCCATTTCATTATAAAAAATATATTTAATTGTGAGACTACGTTGAAAAAAGTAATAACCAATGTTTTCAAAATTATTAGTAGAAATAGGGTTATTAAAAAATTCTCGGGCTGATTTTATTTATTTTGTCTAAGATATTCAACGTTTTACTACAGCTAAAATATATGAAATTAAGCCTGCCTCCTAATATTACATAATAAAACTTGTTTGTTATAATGATTTGCAATACCAAAAATTGATGTTTTAAACTATTTTTGTGTTTATAAAATAGGAAACGGCTAATATTACGAGGAAAATGCTAAAAATAAAAGTCTTAAAATTACATTTTCTATTAAAAAACATACAAAAATATATAGTGTTCCCTAAGAACAAATTAGTTGTCCACCAATTGTCCGCTAAATGTATGATTTTATTAATCATGAAAAAGTGTGAAGTTCCCCTTTTAAAGTTTTTTGTAACTCTGCAGGTTTAAAAGATCCCAAACACTTCTAAAAAAATCATCCTGTATAGATTTATTGTATATGTAGAAGAATCTAAAAAACAAGTACGTGTAAGGCGTTATTTTAAATAATTAGTTTTATATTCCATTTTCTCTTTTACCATTTTTCAATTGTGTTTTCAACTTAAATAACTTTATATTCAAATTTCAAACATGTGCGAATTCAGCGTGTGAATGTTTACAGATATTAAAATATTTTTACGAGGTACGTGTTTAATTATATTACTTTGTTTCTTTGCAAATTAAAGAATTACGCTATAAAAATAGAACAGTTTAACTCGAAAACACTGTTATTAACTTATATTGTAATAAAAATAGTACACTCAATAAATTTTCTTAAAGTTTCTGAATTATTTAAACTGTAAATTTAGTGTAAATTGCTAGAGAAAAACTGACAGAATTGAGGAAAATGAACCAAGATGGAGTCAGCGTGAATAGTTTCGTAACTATCCTTAGCTTGCAGAATTGTCTGAATAAAAGAATACTGTGATGAAATTTAGCTGGATGCTACGGTGGCAGTTCTATTAACTTTGTTTACTTCTTCAAGCCATGAGACGTCTTAGAAAAGTTTATTGTAGAGCAGCCAGCCAAAGCATTTAACATTTATTTACCTTGCTCTCACTAGTCTTAAGTTCTTGGAACAACTTGGTTTGTATAAATTTGTTTTACTATAAACTAAGATTTATTTTAGAAGAGTAGTCTTCTTAACATTTATTCTATCGATGAAATGTAAGTTTGAGATATCCTCATTTGCAAGGGATTAGCACATGTCATCATAATTATTATTCATTTACTAAGACGCCGATGCAGAGATATGGGAAAATATGAGGAGTAAATTATAATGATGAGTAAATGAACGAGTGTAGTCATTGTTATTAAGTCCGACTGTACCCTAGAAAGGACCGTTATCAATACCCGAATAGTCAGGGCAACTAAGGGACATACAGCTTTACATGGAATCCGGATTACATAGCCTCATTATGGAATATGATTCCTGATAATATCAAAAGTATATGCGAGGGCCCTCGCTGCGGGGTGGAGCTAAAGAGCCTATTTTTGCGATACCTGTAGACGGAACGGGTGGGTGAGTTTGGTGGTCATGGTTTACGGGTGGTATGTATGAGTGATGGATGATTGTGTTTTTGAAGATTTGTATTATTTTGTGTAGATACTCATTTGTTAGTTATGATTTTAAAGTTATTTTTGATATGTTGAGTTATGTTTTTTATAGCTGATTACTGATAGGTTTCAATTGGTTTATATTGTATTAATAGTAATGTTTTGTGATATTTATATGGTATGATAGCTTTATATGGTTGGTATTGACCCAACCACCCACCCATACACGAACTTTAGTATTGACCCACCCACCCACCCATACACGTACGGTGGTATAACCCACCCGCCCACCCATACACGTACGGTGGTACTAACCCATCCGCGCCCCCATACACGTACAGTGGTACTAAATAAATAATTAATTACGATTTATTATTTATATAAATCATATACATTTATGATATTTAATTATTTTTTATTTATTTTTTTTATAAGGTTAGTTGGTAGATAGGACTGTCCAGTCCTAACCTCAGCTTAAAAATAAAGTCGTGTTTCGTTTCGAAACGAAAACACGGGTTTTCATCTGCGTTACTCCTCTGCTGTGACCACAGTAACTAGTGGCGTCCCCCACGGGTCTATACTCGGCCCAATCCTGTTTTTAATTTTTATTAACAATCTTTCAATGACAGTAAAAACTGCCCAAGTCTGCCTTTTTGCTGATCTAATAACCTCCTTCAATGGTTTGAGGATCATTCACTTAAAGTCAATTAATTAAAATCACATCTCATAAAATTTCACCTTAGTCAAAATTCGTCTGATTTTGACTTTGAGTTCAGTGTTTTCCTTGGAGACACAGAACTAGAATCATCGGAGACTGTGAGATTCCTGGATCTAACTACAGACGATAAATTGAGTTTTTATTCACATATTATGAATGTATCCAATAAAATGAGCAATATAATCTTCATATTGAGGAATCTGGCAGGGACGGTGGTTGTGAGGTCCTTCTCACTGCCTACTACGGATTGCTGTATCCACATCTTGTGTATGCAGTTCCCGTGTGGGGTGGAGAGTCTCGGAGGACGCTATTCTTGTTTAGATTGCAAAAAAGCAATAAGGGTGATATTTTCATTAAAAAGGCGTGACTCTTGCCGTGAATACTTCTGAACGTTTAAGATTCTTACCTTCCCTTCAATTTTTATTCTAGAACCCCTGAGCTTTGTTAAACAGAATTTCCACCATTTTTCAAAAGCTTCTAATCATATTTACAACCTCCACAATAACCACATAATTAACATTCCTTCTCATTCTACTTATTTTTTTAAACGTAACCTTCTACACAATGGAGTCAACATCTTCAATAGCTTACCAACTGCACTGAGGATGGAGTCCGATAGCGCTAAGTTCTTTTGATACTTGAACCGGCGTCAAGTAAAAACATACCTCATTGATAAATGCCATTACAGCCTCAAGGAATATGTGGATGGCGGTCATGTAAAATAGTTCCGACATTCTTGATTTAAAGGTAAATAAGTTTTATGTATTTTTAGTTTTCTTATTTTGTAAATATTTGTAAATACAAATATTGTGTATAGTTAATAGTGACTTTGTAAAATTATTTAGCTAAATACTCAATGTATATTATTGACTTAGCAAATGCAAGATATATTGTCAATTGTGGCCAATAAATGATTGATGGATTGATTGAATGCGGTTCGTGCCTCCTTCCCTTTACTGTGGTTGATGAGGTCCGACAACTCAGTAACCTACAGTCTGGTCTAGGAGATGTCAGACATAAATATATATGTTGACAACATAATAAGTTTCAAGAGTACATGCTTTCCTTCATTGATTAGTTCACTGATATTCTTGGAATATTGCTATGTATATTATTTTTCATTTGTTGTTCTTGAGCCGTTAGTGTTATTTATTTTTATATTTGTTGGTTGTTATTTATTTATTTTTAAGTTTGTTAACATTTGCCAGTTTTATTATTTATTAACATAAAATTAAACACTATACAGTATTAAGTTAGTCATAGACAAGATATTATTTTAAGTCTTTATTCCTTCCCTATTGTAGCCCATATGTATGTCTGAAGTGTTTTTCTACTATTTATTATTAGTATATTTGTAGTATATTGTGCATTTTGGGGATGATAACAGACGTGGACTCTAACAATAAGATATAAATTGTATTTCATGTTTGTACTGTCCAATTATTATTGAGTTTTTGACCTGTTTTGTTGCAAGAAAATAATACTAAACTAAACAAAATTAAACTAAATAAATTACCCAACACGAACATTTCAGATGTCTCTAGTAGTGTTTGCATTGATGGCAACCATTGATTGGTATTATTTAGGTATTATGAGGTTAAACATTATATCCTGTTTTTCTAGACTATTTTAGTTTTGAAACACGAGGATGAATTTGTTTTCTTAATATTTAGTTTTTATTAAGGTAAGAGATAAAAAATAAAATCATAATCATTCTAAAATCCTCGTTGACTCGTACGGGCATTTTTTATTTTTTTTTTATTTTAGATTACTGTGTTACTAATTTGATTTACTTTATTAAATCTAACATATACATACATAAGTATGCATACAAGCGTTGTATATCATGTAAAGTACGTAGTCTAGCCCATGTTATGTAAACGACATTGTATTAAAGTTTGTTGAACTCTTGATCGCTTGATTGGGGACATTAATAATACTATAAAGTAGTATAGCTTCCACTTACTACAGACACCTGGCGGGCAGCATCCTGCAACCCCTCTGGTAACTAATATAAAAATAAAATGTACCCAATCCACGGGCGGGTATGTTAATACCACCGTACGTATATAAAAACCTTACAAATATGTGTACTAATTATGGCTGGATCAATACTGAACCATTTTATCTATTTTAAGAAGCATGAAATATTATAACTTATTTTTAGTAGAATAACTAAAAATATGAAGAAAAATTAAACACATGGAAATATACAATGATAAGCCATCAAACCATAAAATCACTTCGTCTATATACGAAAATATGTAGATGGGCTTTAAGCACCTCTTTTTGAGAACAAGGCGAAAAGATAAGAAAAACCAATAACTATAAATCTATAAGGTAACATAATATACAGTCATAGCTCTTATCAGGTTATTAGTGTCCGTATTTACTTTTTACCTATATTCAAAGAATAAACTGATTTTAAATTGATAACTATATGAATCGATTAATATAAAATACTTCTGTCATATAGATTGATTTATTTGAGGTCTTCTGTAATAGACATCGATACAATCAGGAGACATCGATATATTCAGGAGATATATGTAATGGATTGAGATACTCCATGAAGGCTTCTATAATATAAATTGATACATCCGAAGTCAATACAATCAGAGACGTCGGTAATAGACTTCAATATATTTGGGAGACTTCTGTCACAGATATCAATTCGTTCGGGAGACTTCTGTAATATAAATTGATAAATTCGAAATATTTTGTAATAGACATCAATACAATCAGAGACATCTTTAATAGACATCAATACATTTGGGAGACTTCTGTCATAGACATAAATCCATTTGGGAAACTTCTTTATTATAAAGTGATACATTTGGGAGACTTCTGTCATAGACATAAATCTTTTTGGGAAACTTCTGTTATGTAAAGAAGTTTATATAAGAAGATGCATTTGGGAGACTTCTGTCATAGACATAAATCCATTTGGGAAACTTCTTTAATATAAAGTGATACATTTGGGAGACTTCTGTCATAGACATAAATCCATTTGGGAAACTTCTTTAATATAAAGTGATACATTTGGGAGACTTCTGTCATAGACATAAATCCATTTGGGAAACTTCTTTAATATAAAGTGATACATTTGGGAGACTTCTGTCATAGACATAAATCTTTTTGGGAAACTTCTGTTATGTAAAGAAGTTTATATAAGAAGATGCATTTGGGAGACTTCTGTCATAGACATAAATCCATTTGGGAAACTTCTTTAATATAAAGTGATACATTTGGGAGACTTCTGTCATAGACATAAATCCATTTGGGAAACTTCTTTAATATAAAGTGATACATTTGGGAGACTTCAGTCATAGACATAAATCTTTTTGGGAAACTTCTGTTATGTAAAGAAGTTTATATAAGAAGATGCATTTGGGAGACTTCTGTCATAGACATAAATCCATTTGGGAAACTTCTTTAATATAAAGTGATACATTTGGGAGACTTCTGTCATAGACATACATCCATTTGGGAAACTTCTTTAATATAAAGTGATACATTTGGGAGACTTCTGTCATAGACATAAATCCATTTGGGAAACTTCTTTAACATAAAGTGATACATTTGGGAGACGTCTGTCATAGACATAAATCCATTTGGGAAACTTCTTTAATATAAAGTGATACATTTGGGATACTTCTGTCATAGACATAAATCCATTTGGGAAACTTCTTTAATATAAAGTGATACATTTGGGAGACTTCTGTCATAGACATAAATCCATTTGGGAAACTTCTTTAATATAAAGTGATACATTTGGGAGACTTCTGTCATAGACATAAATCCATTTGGGAAACTTCTTTAATATAAAGTGATACATTTGGGAGACTTCTGTCATACACATAAATCCATTTGGGAAACTTCTTTAATATAAAGTGATACATTTGGGAGACTTCTGTCATAGACATAAATCCATTTGGGAAACTTCTTTAATATAAAGTGATACATTTGGGAGACTTCTGTCATAGACATAAATCCATTTGGGAAACTTCTTTAATATAAAGTGATACATTTGGGAGACTTCTGTCATAGACATAAATCCATTTGGGAAACTTCTTTAATATAAAGTGATACATTTGGGAGACTTCTGTCATAGACATAAATCTTTTTGGGAAACTTCTGTTATGTAAAGAAGTTTATATAAGAAGATGCATTTGGGAGACTTCTCTAATATAAATTTATACGTTCGAAGTCTTCAGTTTAATACGGATTGATGATTCAGTGCAATCAGGGATATATTTAGTTGATATTGATACATTTGGAAGACTTGCAGAGGTAATATGTTGATATCTATTACAGTAATAGATATCAATATATTCGGGAGACTTCTATCGTGGGAATTAATATATTTGTGAAACTTATGCAATAAACATCGATATAAACAGGAACTTCTGTAACAAACAAATAGTGCTGGTTTATTGCATTTATATCCAAGAATAAGGACAACACTTTTAGTGTAAACGGGTGAATCACCACTTCAGTGGTTTATGTGAAATGGTAAAATAGAGCTTTCGCTATCGCCTTGTTTTATTGTAGCTGTATTTTGAATCTAGAATAGTTTTTTCCAATATTTGAAAAATTCTGCCTTTGAAATTTAAAATGAATACACAGTAGCTTTTTTTATTTATTTTCTTACAAGAATAATAATAACATTTGTTAATTTTTTTCTAGATCTGAAAACAGAAATAATATTTGATGAAGAAATATTTTAAAAATAGTTTGTCTTGACTGAACTTCCTTGAATTTTATTTTTGGCCAACACAATTAATGTACCGGAAAAGTGCTAAGTGTGCTTTTAACTTCTATATTGGCAAGCCTACTTCATAAAAAAATTATAGAGGTAATGAAAAGTTTCACCCTTTACTCGAACAATAATTTATATAGTTTATTAGCCAAAAAGGCTAAATTTTGAGATAAGAAGTTTATCGAAGCAACGTTTTCCATTGAAAAAGTTTGTAGATACAAAAGAGAAGTCGATTGCAACACAGGCACGCAATGTGTACGGGGTTTTCATTCGGAAATTAATTTATATATATATATATATATATAAATTTTATATATATATATATAAATTAATTAGTATTATTAATTTATAATATAAATTTATAATAATATAAATTAATTTATATATATATATATATATATATGTATTTTAATTTCCATTAAATTACAGATAAAAATATACAGTTCTATGATGTAGTGGTATCTTGCTTACGTACGTGTATAATAGTTAAATATTTTCCCTCCTTTCGTTTACTGAAGGGGGTTCTCAATTTTAATATCATTGGTTTAACAATTTCTAGTCTCTTTAAGTTATAAACCATTCGAAACCTTTATTAATTACAACTTTTGAAGCCTGTTCTAACGGGAAGAATATTGCTTGAATTTAATATTTTAGGACAAATATTAAAAAGAAAATTTTGAATATCGATGTAGAAGAGCTTATATTTTCTGTGCTTTTATTTATTTTTAAGTTTTATTTTTACATTGGCAGTTTACTTGTAATTTGACAAAAATCTATAACTATCGTCATTCAAAATTTTATTGATATTCGTAGTTTTATATTTTCATTTTCCAAAATAATACTAACTAATGGTTTTCGCTTCATTCCATGTTTTAATACAAGCCACTATAATACGCTTTATAGTGATTATTACACATATAAAATAATATGTGTCTTACACATATTATTTTATATGAGTAAGACACAGTTTTACACATATAAAAAATAACAATATGATCACCCTTCATTTTCATTTTTTTATTTTAAGTTATCCAGTGAGATTTTGGCAGATAGAACAGATGTTGTTTGATTAAGTTAAACATATGGCGTAAATGTTTAAGTAATAATAGGCAGAAGTTGGGTGAAGTATTCTTATCTTTCAAGCAAAAACAGACAACAATAAAACTTTTTAGTCGGTATGATAAATAACCGGTATGATAATAGAACTTCAATAAAGATATGATAAATAATTTGTAAACTCTCATAAGTTGTAAACAATTTTACGACGAATTACTGCAATAAAATTACTAAATGAACTATTCAAAACGATTCCACATGAAGATAAACGTACAAAATAATTGATAAGAATCATCTAAGATGGGTGTGGAAATAAAACAAACACTACGGAAAAATGAAATGAAATGAAAATCCGTTTATTTCTGTAAAAATTATTAATACAATAAAGAATACATAGGAAAAATAACTTAAAAATTACCCACATGGGCAACAGCCTGTGGGTGGGAATGAGCTCTATATCAGCAAATAAATTTAACAATTGTAATTAAATTATAATAATTTGAAAAGGATATTCAGTTTATATATCTATTTAAAAACAATATTAATATTTATATAATAAAAGACATAGTAAGTGTCAAAATTAAACATATGTTTATAAGTTAGAGGAATCTCATATTTGATTGTGAAAAAAATCATCTTGCAGAGATTTGGATACGCAAACATACCCTACTCACACTTCATACACACTCGTATTCAATCCCATATCAAACACACACACACATCCAAGCCCTACATACACACGTCCACTCTATACTCATTCACAGTTTACGCCCAGGAAAAAAGGGGCGCGTGTACATTCATTAATCAGCAGTCATGCAACAGGCGATCTATTATCTGTACTGTGAATAAAAAAAATGAATTAACATGATCTCTTCCCAGTCCTAACAACCAATGGTTGACAAATTTTTATACGTATTATAACTGCAAGGTTGTGGATTTTTTAAATGCGGATGTAGTTTGGAATAAACATTATTGACAAAGTAATGTGATGTGGTTGACGTGATAGTTTTGAACAATCTAGGTGGGTAGAAACCAATAAAGATAAAATAAAAGTTGTTGAGAAATTATGATGCTTTGAAGTGTATGAGACTTCTGGAAGCAAACACAAAATGTCTTTAACGTTTGTGCCATTCAAGATAACTAAACAATAGTTGAAACAAAACAGATGTGCCTGTATGCTGTTGACTATTCAAATTCCTGCACATTATTTGTTCGATAATTGTAAAATTACTAAACGATTTTATTCCGAATTACCTTAATTTAAAGAAAAAGATAATCACTCACTCTGTTTCCTTAGATCCTTACAGAATGTGGCTTACGTATTTCCGGCACCCGCAGGCCATGGCGTCCTTCCAGTAGCCGTGGGTGAGATGGGAAGTGGTATTCCTCGATTCTTATTAATTCCTTCCATTCTTTTCTTGAGGTCACAACCACGCTTTCCGCACCCAAGTTCATACGCACAATGTGATCGCCTACCTATATCGAGTCGTGGGAGCCGGTGAGTTCATATAGTCGTAATAATCAGAGAATGGCACGGGCTTGCACACCGGTCAACAAGAAGAGAGACAGGTCAAGAAAACGCTCCAGCTCGAGCGTTGTCAACGGGGTGGCCTTTCAAAGCTTGACCAATCAGAGTTATGCTTCAAGGTGCACAATACAAACATGTGTGCTGTCTCTCTCACTCTCAGCTGATTTATAGTAAAATTTATATTTTTTATGAATAACCCAGAATAACAGAAAAATAGTTATCTTCTCATAAATGTACAACAAAAAATGGGTAAATAATACATATTTTAACTATTATTATATTCAAAATAATCTTCAGTACTTTCATTAGTAATATAAGGTCATTAATATTTTCTTTCAATTCGATAGCTACCTGTTAATGCAATGAAGAAATCATTATCACTAAATCTCAGTAGTTTTTAGTCTATGTTTCAATAAAACGTCAACATTGTTTATGATATAAATATTTTATTTAATGATTCAACTATAGCTAAAATATTATTTATAATCTGGAATACAAATAATATTTAAATATTTAAAATCTGGAATTTTAAAATAAGGACAATATTTAGTATTTATTTTGTAATTAAATAGAAACACTTTAGCTAAGTAGCTTAAATAAAACCGCCTCCTTGAAAAATCCAGGGGAGTTTTGTATATCTATGGTGAATTTGAACGAATCTTCCCAAAGACCAGTGAAGAGGAGGGCAACGTACTGCGCAACTGAAAACCATTTAGATATTTTATCAACCATCTCTTTCAGAAGTGTTGCTGTTGCAGACATTGTCATCTAGAGAGACATTGTTCAGGAACGACGAACGCTCTTTGTTGATATTTCTCTTTGTACACATTAACGAGGATTAACTTACGTAGGTGGGGTGGGAGGGCGTCTCCATTATTATCTAGATTGAGTTCATACATGTCCTGAAATGTGACAACAATTTTCAACGTATCACAATATTACTCTTTTTCAGTTTTATTTGAAAGCCTATGATTTGAAGTAGTAAACGTAATAAAGGAAACTTTTGAGTATGTTTGTATTAAGGTGTTATTTATTTTTCACCAAATACTTAAACAATCCTTTGGTATCCTATAGTAATCACAAATATGTTGCACAGATCCAAATCTGGAGCGACCCAGTGGTCCGAGTGGTCTAAGGAGTTAAGTAAGACTTTGAGCTTGGGTTAGGGATAGCACTGATTCGAATCCGGCCTGGACTGGAAATATTTATCAGTAATGTTCACCTTCTACTGTACTGGTTCGCCCCTTTACTCTGTCTGATAAGTTGCCCACATAGATTCTATTCTATGATTATGCTTCTTGATATAATAGTCTATGGGGAATGGACAGGGTAAGTTTAAGAAGGAGATTGGCCTATCATTTTTTATAAAAAATTAAATAATAAATAAATGTTATATCTATTGAAAAAAAAATATGTGCTAATAGAAAATTTGTATCGTAAATTTGTATTGAAATACTAACCATTAACGTGCTAATCATTATCAGACTAATACACTGCCTAAAAGTAAAGAAGGTTTATAAAATTTAATTTCTGGTGTATTTTTAAGCTAAGATCCTGTTTGAATGAGGCCTGGAAGGAGAAAGGAAAGCGTTAGTATTTTAAATCTTCAACCAAAGCTCCGAGGAGCTATAAAGTTTTGGAAGCTATCCAAGCGTGAAGCTAAGGGTGAAACGAATGTGGAGCAAGTTAAATCAAAACACAACTCATCAGGGTTTGCGATGTCTCACTAGTTCCTCATCAGTTAATGATTTTATCAATTTACGAGTAGTTTATCAGAAAAAAGTAAATTTTATTAAAATGAATTTATGAACATACGCTACATGAATTGTTAAAAGTCGGTGTTCTGCAGCTTGATGTTAAATTAATGATGACGTATGATTTCGTCATTGTATTTAATAAAAATATTTCAATAGTTTTTTTTTTTTTTAATATGTTTAAAAACAACAATTAAAAATGTGAATTTTAGTCCACAAGCTAGGTTATAAATGGAGGAATATTGTTAATAAATTATCCGTTATTCAAATTTTGTCTCAAATCACAATCTTGAATAAATTAGTATCCATCATAAAAATAGACGTTTTTTTAAATATACATTATAAAATTAAAATGTTATATTTAAATGACATATTATTAAAATAGTAGGTGTGGAAGTTCAATTTTAATTATGATTGATTTGTGTATTTTAAATTCTCTTACTTTTTCATTAATAAGAGTTGTATGTTAATTTTTGTATTTAATATGTTCTGTGACTTCTTTTCATTGTTTATGTATATGTGTAAATTTTCTTTTGAAACCATTTGTTCTCCTTCCTTTTCAAAATTTAAAATGTAATAATTTCATTTATATTGTTATAATTGTGATTTAATTGGATAATATGTTCAGCAAAGTTTGATTTAGTTCTAACCTGACTAAATACTATTTTATAGTATGCATTACTAGAAAGCATCAATGAAATAAGGTGAAACTTCGCATTATGATTACGGCTTAATTATTTTGAAAAAAAGCGAATGATTAGAGAAAAACAAAAGGATATAACTATGATAGATTCCCTAAGAAATTTCAAAGTTACCGCCATATTGGAAAATAGCGACCGAATTTTTAAATTTTAACTAAGTAATTGAAATGGAAAATGAGTTATAGTTTCCCATTTAAAGTTAGTTTTAAAATTAGTACTTGCTGAGGTCCCAATTGTGGCTACTTTGAGTTGATCATCCTGTATACTTATAGATGTTAAGTGCTGTGTACATTTTAACTAAGACTGCCTTATTTATTTATTTATTGTTAACACGTGCTCCTTAAGATGGAGGCGAAAATGGATTTAGGATGAGTAAATTTTAAGTACTTTACCACTCTCCTGCCCCACCCCCTCCGGAATTTTGGGGAATTATGTGTAAAGTTGAATATGATTTGCATACACGTTCAGTACCTTTTTTTAATGTTGTTAATTATTTTTCAAATGCGTTATCATTTTTATGAATTTTTTTTATTTATTCATGAGACGCCGATCGTAAAGATATAGGCAAATATGGATTTCGAATGAGAGTGATGAGTGTAGATGAGCGAATATAGTCATTGTTACAAACTAAGACCTAGTGATGGGAAGTAGCAGTGAGTTTTCACTCACAGTGATTACTGCTACTGCTACTTTCCAATCACAGTGATTTCTAACTGCTACTTTCAATCACAGTGATTGAAATTGCCAAACTACATGGTTTTGTATCTAAATCAGTGTAAATGTTATTTTACTTAAATAAAAAATGTATTGTCATTAACATGTACAATCAATAGCCAAAGTCAATCCTACTAACTAACAAGTTTACAATTATTTGGTTAGCCCATAACAAGGTTGCACTCGTATATTAACACATCTTAAATGTTAACATGTTAAATACTTACATCTAGGCTACTTAATTAATAACTAAAAAACATTTGTAACAATACATTAAATACCAATGAATGAAACAAGTAAATCAAGGAACTCAAAATATAACATTTACACACATATTATTATAAAGATGACAAGAGATAATAGGCAGTGCGCGCACTGTCGAATATTTATATTTGCCCAATCGCTTCACTTCATGTCAATCACTTCTCCGTGGACGGTGATATCGACCGACTGGAGTGACTGACTCACCGTCCGTGGTGCGTGATTGAGTTTGACTAACAGTGATTGAATCACAGGATTCTACGCTGCGACTGCGATCGCGGTTAGAGGGTTGGCTGAGATACTAGAACTGCTACTTTTGGCCAGTCACTGTGAGTGATAACTGTGACTTTTTCAATCACAGTGAAAAGTAGCAGTTCTATAAATCACTACCCATCTCTACTAAGACCTACTATTCCTTATCAAGTGTCATTAATTAATAGCCCAATGACAAATGAACAGCCGTTGGTTATCAGCTGATCCTTCTCAAAATGTATTATGACTCTGATTAGGATCGAACTGAGAACCTTAAGCACATGAAGCTGGGATAGAACCAACTACGCTACCGACCAATCATCGAGAATATGACAGTGCAAAGAGTGTTGGGTTGTATTTAATACCCCGCACTTCTAGCTGGGGATTTTTTAGGGGACGTTATTGAATTTTGGGAGTATAGTTATTAAATCATCACTATTAAGTATTAAGCAAGATAGTTTCAGAAGTTTGTTAGGTTAATTTTAGTTAATTTTTAACCTAAGTAGGTTAGGTTAATCTCTATTCTTTTGCAGGTACTGTAAGGCCGTAGTGAAATTGTTAAATATGGAGAAAATGTTTACTGTCCCTTTCTGATAGAGAAAAATAAAACGTAGTTTATAAATAGTGCAGAAAAATTTAGTATTCTGACTTACCAAAATTAACAAATAAAAATTAAGCCACTTCAAAGTTTAGTGTCAAAAGCAAGTCAAGGAGTGGGCGTAAACTAACTCGAAGTGAGGAGAGACTGTTTAGTATGCTAGGTTAGCCGTTGGTGATACACAACATATGGCCTTTTTATAGTAGGTCCTTCAAATAACAGCGTGGTAAAAAAAGCTTGTCTGCAACTTGTTGTGTAGTGGCAAAAATTTTTCCTGGACACAACAAAATTACGAAAAATAACTTTCGATGAACAAATTTTAAACTTTTGTATGATTACCAGTTGTTGTATAGTACTAATAATAAACACTTCACTCTTAAATCAATTGTGGGTTCTGATCTGAATAACCAGATAGATAAATGTCTTGTGTTATTATTCCAACTTCAATATATTTGGGTGATTAGATTCTACATACTATCAATTGTGCTTTTAAAAGCGTTTTGTGGTTACAAAACGAGTTATGTTGCTTTGATGAGTTGGTAGTGTGAATTTGTAAATGTAATTCTATATTGGTCATCATTATTTTAATTATATAAATAAATTTAAAAGAACATTATAAGGTAAAGAATAACTTTGCATCCTAATTATCACTAGTTGAATATCAGCCAATCTAAACGGAAACCTAGAAGAAAAAAGTATACATATGTAAAGTGTATACTTTTTTATGAATTCAAATGAAGGGTTTGAAATCATGTTTGAATTAGCTTAAAAGACTTTTTCCACTGATGAAACCGTAATTTTTCCAAGCCAAGATCTAAGACAAAGTTCAAAAGTAATTCCTACAAGCGTGTAAGAAAGTGTCACTTTTCTAACTTATCCAACTGTTCCCTTCAAGTATAATTTCAACTTGTCCTGAATAACTTTTACAGGAGTATTTTTGTCTCACTGCAAGAAATATTTCCCATGCTATATATGCAAATGTTATAAATATTCAAATTACACAATTGAAAAGTTCAGCCTCCTTCTACACTTATTATGAAAAACTAGGATATTTTAAAAAAATTAATATTTTGGCAATATTTTAAAATGCTAAACGAGGACTTTTTTTGTGTATTTTTTATAAAGCAAAATGGTAGTCAGTTACATTTATGAACTGTAATGAGTTAACTTAAAGTAATATTTCATAAACACTCTGGTATACCTTTTTTAAACTTAATTATTAATTTGTATTGTTTGTAGGAAAACAGTCTACACTTGTTATAAAAGTGCTTGCAATCATATAAACTCGAAAAAAGATTATTCCCCCATATGTTAAACTTTTTTAAGTTTTTAGCCTCCCCTTAATGTGTTTGGACCTTTTCAAACGTTTATAGACTCACATTTATATAAAAACATCAAGTTTCAAAATGCTCAGTTAGGATAAGCCTACAAAATTTTGTTTGTGTTTTAAGGTGAAAATGAATGATGATAAGGGTAGATAATATGTGTTTTCTGATTACTAACCGAATTCCCAGAAAGGGCAATTTATTAATAACTCAATAGCCAGGGCAGCTAAGGGACCGACAGCTTCACATGGAATCTGAGCCACGAAGAATTGGTCTGATTTTCAGGTAATTGACAATTCTGATACTCAGTCCTCTCCCCCTCACAATATCCGAACACTGGCTAACAGCCAACACGGACACACAAGACTTATATAGTAGTGACCACAAAGCATAGCAACAAAAGTGAGTGGCTATCAGTATTGTTATGGGTTCAGTCAGTACAGAATATTAAATGTCATTTTATGATTGAAGCGGGCGCCATGTTGTATTAAGACCTGGTATAGAACATAGCTCTTACACTTCCACAACACTTTGTTCCCAAGTAGCTGGGTTACAGCACTGCGCCAATAGTGACGAAAATTTGGTTATTTTCGTTAATTAAGTGGGTAGTGTGGTTTTTTATTAATATGGGCCCATTAATTAAGATGGAAACAAGAATTTAATCAGTAAACCGGGAAATATTTAGAAACCATTTTTCAATAAATTAAAACGTTCGATTTGTTTGATCTGTAAATCCTTTAAACGTTTAATTGGTACCATATTTACAAATCGGTACAGCAAAATGTTAATTAATTATTCTCATAATTGTTATAATACATTAATAACTATACATCAAATAACCAACAAATCTAAAAGAAGAAAACCATTAATTATTTTAGGAAAAACTTAAATGAATTTTATTACATGAAACATTTTAAAAGGTTAAATATTTCCTAACAAGATAATTCCATATAAATATAATCATGTTTAAAATATAGTTTTAAAATGAATGTATTTTGAATTCCAATAATTTTAAAGAGCATTTATTTCAAATTATTGTACATTTGGTATATATTTGTTTTTTGTATTTATTTCAGATTACCATATGTGTCATAACCTAGGCCCATTGTACTCATATTTTTTAAAGGCTTAAAGGCTAAAAAGAACACTTTCATGTAACGAGAATGAAGTAATTAAATTCTAGCTGTTGCCTCTTGAAGAGAAATATTCTCTAACAATTCTCAGAATTTTCCTGTGAAATGATTAAATCCTGAAACAATATTGCATAATAGTTTCAGATGAAATTGTTATTAAGTCAAGGAAATAACCCATAAAAACATGTTTAAAAAAATTAATACAATAAACATAAAATATAAAATTATTGTATAACCATGTAACAAAAATTATGCACAATGAGTTATAAGCACATACTATTGACACTAATGGTGCAGTTCTTCAACCCAGCTACTAGGGGATAAAATGTTTGGATATTGTAAGCGATATGTATTGTACTCGGCTTCTTATACTAACACGGCGCTCTCAATGGTGGACGCCGTGTTAGACGTGGAGACGTCTCTAGAAGTTTGGGTTGTCCATGTTGGATGGTAGCCAGGGTCCGGATGTTGCGTATTTAAGAGAAATGAGACCAATTGTGGGCTATTAATAAATGGTTTTTTTAAGGAACAGTCGACCTTGGTTAGTAACAATGACTACACTTGTTCTCTAGATTCATTCGCCGCTCGCATTCACCCATATTTTTATGATTAGTTTCTTAATGGTGAACGATTAATAATAATAAAATTATAAATGTTTGTAACTTTTAACATTCAGAATTGGAATTAGAAAATTTCGATAAGGTGAAATGATTTAAAATCTTGTCTATGACGTGTATGTATGAAAGAAAATTAAATAGATGTATTTATATAAACTATAATGTTGAGTTACATGAACAATTTAATACCATTACAAATATGTTTAATAAATTTAAGTTTACAGGTCAGCCTACTATATTTATAATGATTTGTACATGATTTATTTTTTTAATAATTGTTCTATAGCTGTGGAACACAAAGAAATCGTTAATTAATCGTGTTTATTTTATAACCAGATTTTTAATTAATCTAAGATGCTGATCTAAAGAAGTATCTTTTATTCAAATTTATTATTTTTTTCCAAATAAACATAACCTATATACTCGTAAGTTGAGATAAGTTTTGATTAGGTGAAGTATTTATACTATATACAAATTGAAAAAATTCCTTTTATCATTACTTTCCATCTTTATTTAGACGAAAATAAGTTTTATTTTAATTTTTATTTTATGAAAACTAAGATGTAACCCTAGTTTTTTAAATATATTTAAACACATTTATATAGTTATAGTCTATATTTATAAAAGAGGATTTTTGTATATATATATATATATATATATATATATATATATATATGTTTGAAGTTTATGCGCTGCCAAACCATCCAACCGATCGCCATGAAACTTTAGGTTGTTGTCCTGTATACTCTCGAGATAGTTTCTGTGAAGTTTGATGCGGATCCGTCCACAGGGTCCCGCCCCACGGGCTTCTAAAGATCCCATGTTATTCAAATGGAGAATCTGAATTGTTTACAAAAAACATATGACTGTGTGGTTTAATATAGTTTCACATGCCATAAACAGATTGAAGTTCTCACAACAACAGTACTGTATATGTTTTGATTTATTGTTGTTCTACATTTCACCTTGAGAGTGTAGCACACACTACTTTTACTTGATCAGGTGATCTGTATTTAGTGTTAACCTTTTTTCCTCGGAGATTAAAACATGTGGTGAAACGTGAAAATAAAAAATTAATAATTGTTTGTTTTGCAGTTTACTTTTTATGACATGCCTCCTAAAAAATCTAATATTGGTAGAAGAAGCAAAAATGCTCGAATTCTTTCAGCTATTAGGTTCTAAATCAAACTCAATATTATGACCGGCGAAGCGGGCGGGTACAGCTAGTATATTATATCAGAGTAACATTCATATGATATAATGTTAGGATATATATTTATATATATATATATTTATTCATGCCAATATATAAATATGAAAATATGACATCATATCGCTAAAATTAAATAGTGATTAAACAGTAGTGTTCTTGTTCCTGGCAACAGTCTGGTTACTGAACTCACTCCACTAACTTACTCACATTCACTGAACCATCCAGTTACAGTAGTGTACAGTAGTAGTTTACAGTAGTGTTCTTGTTCCTGGCAACAGTCTGGTTACTGAACTCACTCCACTAACTTACTCACATTCACTGAACCATCCAGTTACAGTAGTGTACAGTAGTAGTTTACAGTAGTGTTCTTGTTCCTGGCAACAGTCTGGTTACTGAACTCACTCCACTAACTTACTCACATTCACTGAACCATCCAGTTACAGTAGTGTACAGTAGTAGATTACAGTAGTGTTCTTGTTCCTGGCAACAGTCTGGTTACTGAACTCACTCCACTAACTTACTTACATTCACTGAACCATCCAGTTACAGTAGTGTACAGTAGTAGTTTACAGTAGTGTTCTTGTTCCTGGCAACAGTCTGGTTACTGAACTCACTCCACTAACTTACTCACATTCACTGAACCATCCAGTTACAGTAGTGTACAGTAGTAGTTTACAGTAGTGTTCTTGTTCCTGGCAACAGTCTGGTTACTGAACTCACTCCACTAACTTACTCACATTCACTGAACCATCCAGTTACAGTAGTGTACAGTAGTAGTTTACTGTAGTGTTCTTGTTCCTGGCAACAGTCTGGTTACTGAACTCACTCCACTAACTTACTCACATTCACTGAACCATCCAGTTACAGTAGTGTACAGTAGTAGTTTACAGTAGTGTTCTTGTTCCTGGCAACAGTCTGGTTACTGAACTCACTCCACTAACTTACTCACATTCACTGAACCATCCAGTTACAGTAGTGTACAGTAGTAGTTTACTGTAGTGTTCTTGTTCCTGGCAACAGTCTGGTTACTGAACTCACTCCACTAACTTACTCACATTCACTGAACCATCCATTTACAGTAGTGTACAGTAGTAGTTTACAGTAGTGTTCTTGTTCCTGGCAACAGTCTGGTTACTGAACTCACTCCACTAACTTACTCACATTCACTGAACCATCCAGTTACAGTAGTGTACAGTAGTAGTTTACAGTAGTGTTCTTGTTCCTAGCAACAGTCTGGTTACTGAACTCACTCCACTAACTTACTCACATTCACTGAACCATCCAGTTACAGTAGTGTACAGTAGTAGTTTACAGTAGTGTTCTTGTTCCTGGCAACAGTCTGGTTACTGAACTCACTCCACTAACTTACTCACATTCACTGAACCATCCAGTTACAGTAGTGTACAGTAGTAGTTTACAGTAGTGTTCTTGTTCCTGGCAACTGTCTGGTTACTGAACTCGCTCCACTAACTTACTCACATTCACTGAACCATCCAGACCTTTCGAAAACTGTAAGTTTAAAACATGTAAATCTCTTCCTCCACTGTATAAGAGCATGCAAGGCTGCGCTTCCGTCCTAAATTTAGAATATACCAGCCTGTTCCTCCACTGTAAGTATAGAGGATTCCAGCCTGTTCCTCCATTATGCTGTCAATACACGTACAGTGGTATTGACCCACCCATCCGCCCATACACGTAGAGTGCTATTGACCACCCGCCCGCCCATACACGTACAGTGGTATTGACCCACCCACCCGCCCATACACGTACAGTGGTATTGAAAATGTTTCATCAATCTTAAAACTACCATTTTCAGTTACGTAGATATTAATTAAAATTTATCTATATCGTATTGCTTTCAAAGCCAGCTACCAAACTAAAAGGAAGAGTAAATAAATACTAAAATTCTGCTAAATAAATAATATTTTAATTAAATTTAATCTTTAGTTCAAAATACTTTTGTCTTAGTGTTTAAATATTGATCTCCCGTCACAGAGGTAAATTCAGGTTTCGTATTTATCAACACCTACTTCCACCATTGAATGAAGGACCAGCTAATCTTCCTGAAAAGGACGAAACGGACAATAATTAACTATCTGGTAAGGATATTACAGTTTAAAAAAATGATACAGTCATATTTTACATAATTATTATCTATACATGGTTTATAATAAATAAATAGATTTTATAAAAACTACTTTCATCGTCAAAGATATCAATTAAATTTTGCTTTTGTTTGTACTTAAACAAGCTACTGTATAATTGAATTCTACATGTATCCAGTGCCTTAAAATTTGATCAACCATATATGAGGGTACATTTTCCTTTCATATACAACTATTTTTTAGGGAATTAAAGTATTAATTAACTCAATATTTTATCTTTGGCCGACTTGAAACTATTATATGTAATTAATATTGTTATACGACATTTAACTTTAGATAAATTTACTAACCTATTCAAGAAGCAAACAAATTATGAGTTTAATTTTTAATTGAACAATACATGATGTCAATTTGTTTTAATAATGTCCCAGAGCTGGTTTAACTTTAAATGTTATATTCCCCTAAGTTTCCAGTATCAACTATGCCAAAGGACTGTTTGTCATATGTACTTAGATTCCAGACGTTTTAGTATCCTTTATGGCCAAAGATCAGACTGACACAGTCTCATCACAGTTTAACAATACACAGTCACGATACTTCCACTACAGCGCCGTGGAGCTAGCGCGATGTTAGCGCTCCAAGTAGCCAGCCAGCACAGTTACACTGCATTACCGGGATATTGCATTGTATCTTGCAAAGGAATGAAATAGTAACAATAACAAAGTTCCATGAGAGATTATTACTCAACAATAATCTGACATTTATTTCTTCACAGCTGGGGATGTAAACAGTGCAGAAATACGCACTGCTGCTGGCTAACCGCTAGGATCGCTAGCGTCGTGCTCGTCTCCAATATCTAACGAAGTATCGTGACTGTATATTATTAAACTCTAGCCTCATCATGTCATGGTAGTAACTCCTGGATCCCACTTACGTATTGTAAATAGTCCTTGGTCCTTGCAGAAGCTTTGAACAATATCAGTGACAACAGCCATTTCAGCTTAATACGTAGCTAACTAATTCCAATGACTAAACCGAATTTTTCTAAGCGAAGAGTGTCAAAATAAAGTTCAAAAGTAATTCCTACAAACGTGTAAGAAAGCGTCACTTTTCTAACTTACCCAATTGACTCCTTCAAGTCCAACTTCGACCTGTGCTGAGTTAGTTTTACAAGAAGTGTGTTTTTATTTGGCTGTAAGAAATATTTTCTACGTCCTATAAATACATTATTGAAAAGTTCAGCCTTTCTCTTCTCCTATTATGAAAACCTGACACATTTTTACAAGTACTTAAAAACAAAATAAAACTGAGTGCTGTTCAAAGTTCATCTAAATTGTAAAACTCTTTGTCAACGAGATATTTTTTCAGTTTGTTCTCCAACAATCTGCCTTGACATGACTGAATTTCAATATTCAACCTATTAAAGAACAAAATTCCCGCATGAAATACACTCGGAGAGAGTAAGACGATGTCTGGGAGTGCGGAGGTTGGAAACTTGTGATCCGCATTAACTCTTTGGAGTCCTTCAGAGTTCTTCACAACAAATAAAATAGACTTAAAAATGTAAAGCCCAGTAAATGTCAAAATGTTAAGTCCTCTAAAAACACCTCTGCATGAGGTCAACAGGAGTAGGCCAAAAATAGCACGGACTGCTCTATTTTTTCAATAAACACTCTAAATGAATGTGATGAACCACCCCAAACCACTATTCCATAGGACATAAGGGAGAAGAAACAACCATAGTATACTAATAATAATGCTTTCTAATCCGTAAAAGACAAAAACACTTTCCTACCATAAATTATTAAAATTAGATAACACGTTGGTGTTTAATGATGAAGTTGGCTAAAGAACATAATGAGATAAAAAATAATTTGTATAGTCACGGTAATATTACAAAAAAATAATTTTTAAATAAAGTTACAATTTTTTATTTATGAGAACTTTTGTTATCACAGAATGGTACAATGGTACAAAATTATAATAATAAATATTATTTACTTGTGTTAAATAAATCCCATTGTATTGAATATTACAATCAAATCAATTTCATGATTGTTTAAAATAACATAATATTAAATAAAAATTGGGGACAAATAAAATATTAAAGAATGGAAAAACACAGAAGTCTTCTTTCTTATACAAATTTTTATGCTATCATAAAGCATCTATATCAGTCGGTGAATACTAATAACACGGTAGAATGATATGTGGTACACGGAAAACGAGGCTATTGTTTTCGTTGTTATTGAATACACAAACTACAACTGAAACAAAATTAGTTTAGTGTGGAACTAACAACTCTGTTCAACTTTGTTGGGCGTAACTGAGTTCTGTTGAATTTATTGTCACGTTTTACCTCCATTTTCACATAAAAACCTACTTTTTAACAAAATATTATATAGATTCCTTAATTAGCATGGATTTTAGATATTCTCAAATATTTATCAGAATTTTAAAATTATAGTGTTTCCAGTGAAATTGCAAAAACATATGTATATTCCGTCATTTGCTTTATTTGCTCGTAATATCACTGTTACCATAGTTTACTAGTGGACACCTCTGCAACTACGCGTGCCAACTCCGTCACACACTGCGCTCGTTACACCTCGGCCTGTGACTTTTAATTACAAATTATAGTAGGTAAAATAAATAAAGAAATAAACTTTTTATTGCGTAGTAACAATGTTTAACATGTGATGCAATCGTCAACATATCATAAGTATAATATATAAAATGTATTAAAATTCTATAGCTAAACAACAAATGGTCATTCACCCCACATTCAAATACATATATTTCTAACATTCATACAGTCACAATCACACTGCCTTCATGTCCTGCTATTTAGTCTTTCCAGCGACTCATCATGAACTCATCCACAGAATAGAAAGCTTTAGACACTAAGAGGTGTCTAAGTTAGTTTTCAATTGAGTTTGGTTAATAATTGGAAATCCATCTGGAAGTTTGTTGATTAGTCTGACAACAACTTGATGTGGTATGTGGTCTGATAGTGCCAATCTGTGTTGCTGTGTTCGGAGGTTGTCCCTGCCTCTAGTGTAGTATTGGTGAACGTTTCTGCCACGAATCAAGGAAGAACGTGATCTGCAGTATAGTATCACCTCATACATATAAAGGCAAGGTAAAGTCAGAAATTTTAACTCCCTAAAATAACTCCGGCACGACCCTTTCTTTTAGATACACTTTATAACGTAAATTCACAGAATTAGATTTTTTACAGTACATCACTCATATTATTTGCGAGAACTGTAGTTTGGTAAAATAAAATTCTATGATTAGTTTTTGCACTATGTTCCGCAACTGCAGACTTTTCCGTATCTTCATTCTTAGTATCCCTTTGTTCCTTAATCCTTGTGGAAATTAACCTCTTGGTTTCTCCTACAAGGTATTCTCTTGATCTTTAACTGGGCTCAGAAAATTCTTCAGTTTTTCGATGCCTTTTAAATTATGTTTATATTTCATTTATAGATTTTCAACATATCTATTGCGGGTTTGTAAATATATCAGAAGATATTCCATTATTGATATTGATAACAACTGATTATTATTTACTATCGTATGAAAAATATAGGTTCCTATACCATCAATCCAGAGTGTGTCTGTTCATTAAAGTATGATTGAGTCCTACCTATGTCCTGAAAAAATGTACAGTTAAGTAGTCAATATTTTATTGTCTAAACAGCATAAATTATTTACTTAAAAAATCTTAAACGATGAAACTAATGTGATGGCCATAGATCTGCAGATGATTAATATGAAGAGGTATAAAAATGTAATAATGTAAAGCCTAAGATGTTGACTATTTTTTATGTTATCATAATGCCACGAAAAAATGTTTTAATGCTAATTTTTTTTTCAGTTTAACTAGTACTTGCATATTAAAATTCACGAGCAGTTTTTTGCAAATCTCTGTTCACCTTAACGGTGCGCTGTAAATGGTAGGTTCGCTTGACGTTGAGCTGGCACAACTTCAAGTTGGGATCGATAAACCAAGCCAAGAAAGTTTACCTCTGTTAAAAGGTTAATTTGTTAATTTGCCACGAAAATTATGAAACCGTATCCGACTTATAATACCGACTTACTAAGTTTTTGCATTATGAATGTTTACTGTTAGTGTTACTTTACGTTGAAATAGAAAAGTCTTTATTTTATTACTGCAACTACTATGACAATTAGACTCTGAAAACAAATATTTATTAAATCTTGTTTCCTTTTACAGTTTCCTATCGTATATTCATTATTCAACATATTTTTACTAAAATCAATCAAATATAACTATTTACATCAGTAAGAAAGATGCTCTGAGTGGTGGAAGTGAAATAGATAACTTCCTCCAACGTGTTATACATTTTAAAAACTGTTGTGCTAACTAGGAAGATAGTAAGTCACATGCTGATAGCACAGTAGCGAGCCCCATCCACTACGTCATGAGCAGCAAGTTCCATTGTTGGTTTGATTAACAATAACTAATTAAGCTTAAAACGACTTTATTGTTCTAGCAACATTCTAGCATCATTGTTTAGTTTTCAAATAATAATTAATAATAAAAATAACGCATTGAATGATAATGTAAACAATAAATTGCAATTAAACAAACCTGTCAGTTTATTACTGATTTTTTTCTCAAATAAACTCTGTTACTATATTTATTACTTACTAGCTTTTTATCCATACCTTGCTACAGAATTAACATATAAACAATAATGTATTAGTATATTTAAAATTTCAATGAGCATTACTTAGCCTATTGCAAAAAGTGTTCATTTTATTATTTTTTTATTGATGGTGTCAAATAAATAGACTAACTCCATTATAATTAAATGGCCACTGGGGAGGAGCCCTCGAGTTGGAGGAAATAAAACCATGCCAAAACCTTCCCGGAGTTAACTCTACAACTTCCCAAAGTTTCATAGTGGCTGAGTAGTGCATAAAGTACAAACACACAAACATGCGTTTTTATAAATTTAGAATGGAACGGCCGTAGCTAAGGGACTATTAATGGTGGTGGCTTGCCACACATCCATTCGATTCCCGATAAAACCATCAACAGTTTTTTTTCCTTTCGTTCCCATGGTTCTGAAGTTACGTTAGGCCATTGGTGCTCACGTTACGTGTTGGAGAGGGCTTCTTACGCTTAACTTCAACTGGTAAAATAACACGAACATTTACTTTTTACTTAAGTTGAACACTTGAAGTTAGTCACGCCCGTTATGTATGGAAGCTCATAGATGGAACGATTTCCCCCCACTGCTGAAACCCCTGTATGCGCTATATATAAAACACGTAGGTCACCTACTGTTCAGCCCAGTTATAGATGTGACTATTGACCACAGTTCTGTAGTTTATATAATAACATCTATTATAAACGGTGAACTTCACTTTAACAATCGATGGTAAATTGGTCTTATAGCATTGTCAGCTGGTTCAGTCCAAATGTCATTTGTCTGTAGGAACGTGAAACGCGAAACAATCCTGATTCTTTCGACTTCAAGGAATTAACATCTAAATTATAAGTTATCTTCAAAGCTGGCTGCTCCTCGGTGATCAGGGCCCGTGGTGCTGTGTGTGATATCCACGTTTAATGTAACATTTTCTAGTGATTTCCTCTTCTTCTAAACTCGTTAAAAAGGTGAACGTTCGCGGGAATTATTAAATAAAACTAACCTTTCTTCTAAATTACTATGCACAGTACGCTCCATAGATAGAAGATTTAATTAATCTATCACACATAGATAAATATAATAATTTTAAAACAGAAACCATTCTCTTCAGTTCATTTGAGACTTCTTCTGGCTACAGAAGTAATTTCGACAAGTTGAGGAATGTTCCACCAGAATGGTCTGATTTAAAGACTTTCATTTCTTAGTCATCAGCTGTCCACAGTTCATTTGCTTCACAAAGGATCCGAAGAAAGTTTTCAGACTCTTTTTCTATCAATTTAAGAAATATAATGTAACATTCCTTTGTATTGAAACATCTCACTGATATAAAGGAAACTATCTCAGTTGAAAAATAGTTATTAAGAAAACCTTGTTTATAAACTCATTGATTTAGAGTAAAATGTCGTGTTTTTTGCAATTTTTTAGTAAAATCACGATTTAATTTTAAGTTAAAACTACGGTAATTTAACTGTTAATAATCAAACATATTGTTTTTATTAATAATTTATGATTTCCTCTTAGTACAAAATATTTGTTTCCTTCCTATTAGTCAAATAAAAAACTGCTAAGGCTAAACATTATGTTGTAGATGAATGAAGATTGTGTTTTCTGGACGATAATAACTCGTTCACTCTGGTTTTCTAAACATAATTTTAGATTTTAGGGGAAAACCTTCTTACGGATCGATAATATGTAGAATTACATATCCCTTTAGCTTCAACTTGGGCCTCTATCCTTATTAACTCACTTCGCTCTCTGTTAAGCTTTCTAAATAGACTCAACTGGTCCAAACTGAGGAGATCTAGAGAATCAGGAACATTCTAAGGATGGAAAATCCAAAATTGAAAGTTGCATTTCTACGGCCAAAATTTAAATGAACGTGACATGGTTATATTTTGTTAATTAATAATAACGAAAACTATTTCTTAATCTGATAAATAAGCAAGAGAACCTAATGTATTAAATCTGGTTTTCTACATTAAATAATAAGAGGAAAGATATGCATATACATAAACCCACTGTAGACGGCCTGCGGACAGCGCATGTGTAACAGATTATGTCTTCCACCAAGCACAGTCACGTGATTATGTGCAGTCTCTACATGTATGTTCGATTTTCTTGATAAGTGAATCAAAGTTTTATGTTAGATCAACTTAATTTATTGATTTATTTTTCTTTATAATCTAAATAGAAAATGTAATACATTACAAACTGTAATTTACGTATTTAATTATTCCTAATGTAAACATTAAAACTTGACCAATTTAAACGTTTAAGGTGTCGTAGTTTTTTTTCAGTTCAGGTAAATATGTCCTTTAATATGTTTACCTGAAGGTTGTGCGAAGCCAGTAAAGTACGTTTTTCGGCCATAAGACTAACATGGAGAGAGATTTAAATTAATCGAAAAGTAACAGCTGCCAAATGTGAATATACAGTGCAAGTAAACATCACACAACACAAATTGCACAAATTTCAAAAAAGTATAAGCACAAAATGCACAAATATATTACAATATGAGTACAAAATGCACAAATATTATAGTGATCGATTTCGGTGAACCACGCTCACCTTCCTCACACCAGAGGGATTCACCATAATAGTTGTGCATTTTGTACTTGTATTGTAATATATTTGTGCATTTTGTACTTATGTTGTAATATATTTGTGTTGTGTGACGTTTACTTGCACTGGATATGTACCAACACGTATTGTGCTAGTTAAATGTAAATAATAATATCCATACAACTCTTAATGTTAATAATAGTAATTATTATTAACAACTCTTATTAACAACGTATTATCCAATATTTTTATGGATATTATTATTAACAACTCTTAGTTTTACAAGTATTAAATTAACATAACTATGTTTACTAAGACATTGAGATTGACATTGACCCACCCGCCCATCCATACACGTACAGTGGCATTGACTCACCCGCCCGCCCATACACGTACAGTGGCATTGACTCACCCGCCCGTCCATACACGTACAGTGGCATTGACTCACCCGCCCGCCCATACACGTACAGTGGCATTGACTCACCCGCCCGTCCATACACGTACAGTGGCATTGACTCACCCGCCCGCCCATACACGTACAGTGGCATTGACTCACCCGCCCGCCCATACACGTACAGTGGCATTGACTCACCCGCCCGCCTATACACGTACAGTGGCATTGACTCACCCGCCCGTCCATACACGTACAGTGGCATTGACTCACCCGCCCGTCCATACACGTACAGTGGCATTGACTCACCCACCCGCCCATACACGTACAGTGGCATTGACTATCCATACAACTCTTGAATGTAAATGATGGTGTTTGTAGTATTGAGGAGGTTAGAATAATTGAAAACCTTTCATAATGTTAAAAAAAGTTAAAGGATGTGTTATTTTACCAGGCGAAGTTAGGGCTAAGAATCCCTCTCTAACACTTAACCTGGGGACCAACGGCTTTACGGTGACTTCTGAACCACCGGTTGCTTGACACTGGTCAAGGCCACTGGCAAATTTTAAACCAGAGAAGGTTGTAAGCATGGCTTTATTCACACCTGATCGAAGGGCTCCGCCTTACTGGACTTGAAGGTTTAATCTTATGCAGTTATTTTACTTATTTTATTAATTATCAGCTTTTTAACAAAACAAATGAAATGATAACTTTTAATAGGCTAAGTAATATCCTTACTCAACTCCGCTCGTACCGGTCCCAAGCCCGGCGTCTCATCATTCCCATAACCGATGAGGAGGAGGAGGGGGTACCTTCCCACAGCTCTCAGTGTGATCCCGATGCTGAGAGCACTCCTATCCCATTAATTCCTTATCCTATCGAACCTTTCCAACCAAGCCAAGGCGGAACAGCGTGGGCCGAGGGCTGAATGGCTGGTGGTAGACCAGTCTATACCATGCGGACTCTGGACACCTGCCGAAATCCAGTTTCAAATAGGCTTACCCTGGCATGCGGGGCTCTGTCGGGGCTAGACCATTTATTTCCCTAGCTAATCGTGGGAATCCTATGGACCCAGATAAAACTAAAACAACAAAATCTTTAACTAAAGACCGCATTGAGTCCTTAGGCAATGAACCGAGCATGGGAGCAGAGGGCAGCCACACTGGCCAGCCCTTGTTTTCTATTGCTCGGGCCAAATCAACGTCGGGGGGGGGGGACATGTCTCTCTCCGATTCCGACTCCAACTTGGCTGGCTAGGGACAATGCCAAGGGTGATTCAAGCCAATCTGCACCACAGTAAGGCTGCCTCGGCAGCCCTATGTCAGTCCATGACTGCACACAACATCAACCTGGCCCTGATTCAAGAACCTTGGTTACACAAGGGCAGAATCGCAGGACTGGCCGATGCAAAAGGTAAGATAATTTCCTCTTGTTCCACCAATAATGCTAGGACATGTATCTTGGTACGTAATGGTATGGAAGTATTTCCCCTGTTTGAGTTCTGTTCCAGGGACATCACGACAGTGAGAATGACACTGAGCACTGAGGAAGGGCATGGGGAGTTCACCGTCAGCTCTGTGTACCTTCCCTATGATGCTCAGGACCCACCCCCTTCCAGGGAACTAGAAGCCCTGGTTGAGAAACAGTCCACTGGGGGGCGATACCTTCTGGTCAGCTGCGACGCCAATGCCCATCATGAAGCATGGGGATCAACCGACTCCAACAGGAGGGGTGAGTACCTCTTAAACTTCATTGTTTCTAACGACCTATTCATTCTAAATCGGGGCAATGAACCCACATTTAGGAAGAGCCGAAGTCATAGACCTGACTCTTTGCAATGCGGTCACTCTAGGCCTAATTGACAACTGGCGGGTCTCTGACCAACCTTCTCTCTCTGATCATCTGCACATTTGTTTTGATATCAAAGCTAAAATGTCAGCCTTTTCCACTCCTCACCGAAATCATAGGCGGACGGACTGGGAGTCCTATGCTGTGGAACTTTCGGCCATTGCGGGCTTGGGTCCCGGGGGGGGTAGAGTACGTATAAGGTCTGTCGTGGAACTGGAGCAGGCGGCATCCTGTTTACAGGATGCGATCCTTGAAAGTTTCCACGACAACTGTCCAATTTCAAACACACCGCCTAGATCAAAAATCGGGTGGTGGTCAAAATCCCTGGAAGCTAAGAAAAGGCGCGTTAGAATGCTTTTTAATCGCTCTAAGGTGGCCAATTGTCGCGAAGAGTATCGTTTAGCTCTTAACGACTACAATTCATCCATTCGTGATGCCAAGAAGGCTTCATGGCAAACCTTTTGTAGGGGCATTGACTCCATCAAAGAGGCAGCCAGAATCCAGAAGATCTTGGCTAGCGAACCTATCAACCCCATGGGCAGTCTTAGAACCAGCTCAGGGAAATTGACAACTTTACCTGGTGAAACTCTCAAGCTCCTTCTGGAGTGTCACTTCCCAGGGAATCTCGTTGACGATGCTCTGGAAGTCTCTGGCCCTCGAGAGACTAGCCCTATACCTAGGGCTACTCGAGGGGACTGGAGGCAAGCTAGACGTATAGTCACCGTTTCCAAAGTTAAATGGGCAATCGACAAGTTCAGCCCATTTAAATCTCCAGGAGGCGATGGCGTCTTTCCTGAATTGTTGCAGAAGGGCCCACCGAACCTCCACTTTCTACTTTGCGAAATCTTCAGGGCGAGCCTTGCCTTCGGGTATATTCCTCAGTCTTGGAGGGTTAGCAAAGTAGTCTTCATTCCTAAGCGGGGTCGTGGCGACTACACAAACGCCAAATCCTTTAGGCCAATTAGTCTTTCCTCGTTTCTGGTGAAGACCATGGCGAGACTCGTAGAATTTCACATTCGAGAAGGGGCGCTTAAAGACTCCCCTTTACATCGAAATCAACACGCCTATCTCCCGGGGAAGTCTTGTGAGTCTGCCCTCCATTGTTTGGTCAGGCACCTTGAACATTCCCTGGAGAACAAAGAAATTGCTCTAGGAGCCTTTTTGGATATTGAGGGGGCATTCAACAACACCTCATATCAGTCAATTATTCGTGCGCTGGGACAACGTGGTGTAGAGCCTACCATCTGTAGGTGGGTCGACCACATGTTACGGGGCAGGAGAATTCAATCAACCCTTCTAAGTGAGGTGGTGGAGATTTCTGCGAGCTGAGGATGCCCGCAAGGGGGAGTTCTATCACCCCTCCTGTGGGACCTGGTGGTGGATGATCTTCTAGTTAGCCTCACGGATAAGGGCATTTTCATACAGGGCTATGCGGACGATCTCGTCCTACTGGTCCGTGGCAAGTACCAGGGCACTGTTACGGACATCATGAACGACAGTCTGGAAGCAGAGAACTCCTGGTGTGTAAGAGAAGGGCTTGCAATAAACCCTTCCAAGACAGTAATAGTTCCCTTCACCAGGAAAAGGGTTCAGGGCTCCTTCAGAGGCCTGGCCCTTGGGGGAGTGTCTCTGCCTGTTTCATCGTCGGTTAAGTATCTGGGAGTAATCCTTGATCAGAAACTGACATGGAACTTGCATCTTGATAAAGTCATCCGCAGAGCTGTGGTCCTTCGTGACCACTAGGCGCTGCGTGGGCTCCACATGGGGCCTGTCACCCCATGTCTGCCACTGGCTTTACACAGCGGTCATCAGACCACAAATTACTTACGGGGCTTTGATCTGGTGGCCTAAGGTCAATCAGGTAACTGTCCGGGGTAGGATTTATAGCCTACAAAGACTTGCCTGCATGTGCATGACAGGGGCCTTTAGGTCGACCCCTTCTATTGCACTGGAGGTTCTTCTCAACCTGCCACCCCTTTATCTCTTCATTATTGGGGAGGCTCGGGCGGCGGCTTATAGGCTTCAGCTAACTGGCCACTGGAGGGGGTCCTGTACAGGTCACTCCTCAGTGGCCAATCTAGTAAACGATGAGGTACTCTCAATGAAGTCTGACTTCATTGGGACTAAGTACCTTTTCACTAGACCCTATACTGTGGATTTCAGGTCGAGGGAGTACTGGGACGGTGTTAGTAGCCCGGTTTCTTCTCACGACCGAATTGTATGGTTCACAGACGGGTCAATAATGGGCAACAGAGCTGGATTTGGTGTCTATACTGGCGACCCTAGGACCAACGCTAGCGTGAGCCTGGGAACATATGGCACCGTTTTCCAAGCTGAAGTCACCGCAATCCTTCATTGTGCCGCCCAGTCGGTCGAGAGAGGGGTTTGCGGGAAATATATCCACATCCTCTCAGACAGTCAGGCGGCCTTGGGGGCTCTTAGTGCCAGACAGTTTTTTGGGGTACTTACGAAAAATGCCAACCCATTTTCATAAAGGGTGTGCGAAGAATGCCAGGCCACTTTAGGCCATTTTGACATATTTTGTTAAAACATTCATAGCTCTCTTTTTTGTTATTATAAATTAACAAATGGGGTCTTGTTTTGTTCGTAATAATATGTTTGTAGTAAAGAAAATATAATTTTGAGTTATTTACAAGATTAAAAAAATTATATTACAAAAAGTTTCAAAAAGTTTTTTTTCTTTTTATTTTTTCAAGTTTGAACATACATTACTACTTTTTGTATAAACTAAACCACAGTATTAAAATATAGAGACTAATCTGCATATAATTGTAAGTACACATACAAAAATTAAAACACTTACATTCAAAAACATAGTAGATATAAAAATCTTTGAAAAAACATGTAATTATCCAAAATTGGTAAAAACGTCAGATAAACAGCTGTTATTTCGTCATGACAACGATCAGTAGAGTAATAATTTTGTTGTTGCCATATGGCAAATTGTCTTCAATCCCTATGTCAAGTTTGAAAGCATTCGGTCGACAAATAAAATTAAAAAAAAATTATATTACAAAGTTTGAAAAAGTTTTTTTCTTTTTATTTTTTCAAGTTTGAACATACATTACTACTTTTTGTATAAACTAAACCACAGTATTAAAATATAGAGACTAATCTACATATAATTGTAAGTACACATACAACAATTAAAACACTTACATTCAAAAACATAGTAGATATAAAAATCTTTGAAAAAACATGTAGGCCTAATTATCCAAAATTGGTAAAAACGTCAGATAAACAGCTGTTATTACGTCATGACAACGATCAGTAGAGTAATAATTTTGTTGTTGCCATATGGCATATTGTCTTCAATCCCTATGTCAAGTTTGAAAGCATTCGGTCGACAAATAAAATTACAATATAATAAAAACTTGACGTGCGCCCATAGCGCACGTCGGCAGTTTTAGCGGGACCGAGAGGCGTGCGCTCGCGGCGCACGTCGGCATTTTTCGAACAAACTCTGACGTGCGCTCGCGGCGCACGTCGGCATTAAAAGGTCGTCGGAACCTGGAAGGTCTCGTCGGGTCTAGTCTGGGAATGTGTGGAGTCCCTCAACATCCTGGGCTCAAGAAACCAGGTCTTGCTGGAATGGATCCCAGGACATAGGGGATTAGAAGGCAACGAGCAGGCCGATGCCTTGGCTAGGGAGGGTGCTCTCAAGCCCTTCACTGGTCCTGAGCCGGCCTGCGGCGTTTCGATTGCAGCTGCTAAAACAGCAATCAAAAACTGGGTCAGCGCCAGACATCTGGAAAGATGGCGGTGGTTCCTAGGGCAAAGACTCGGCAAGGCTCTTGTCAAGAATCCCTCCCAGAAGTTGACAAAGTCACTTCTTGGGTTAAGTAAACCGCACGTTAAGCTGGTGGTAGGACTCATCACCGGCAAATTCCGGAGGCATCTAAGAACGGTGGGACTCTTCACGGAGGATCCCATCTGTCGCCTCTGCGGGGAGGACGAAGAGTCGGCAGAACACATTGTCCTGGAGTGTGAGGCCCTTGGTGCCAGAAGAAGAGCACTTTTTAAAGGCTCACCTCTGGGACAGTGGGAAACTACTAATCTAGTGAAGGAGCTCCTTGACTTGGTCAAGGGTTGTCAGCTTTACGACGATTAGGCACCGGGATTGGCACAAAAAGCCTTAGGCTTCGTTGCAAGGGTTGGCTGGACCAACTACATATCCCCTTTTAAACTAACTAACTAACTAATATCTTTACTCACTTGATTTCTGAAAATTGCACAGATGTTACTATTTAATATATAAATCATATTTAAATGGTTGATCAAAGAGTTAACCAAAGTTTGCTAGGGGCTAAAATTGATAATTTATTTCTAATAGTATTTAATTTGGTAAAGACATTTTAATGTTCAACCCTTACATACATTAGGCACTTTACAGAATCTTTAATGAACTTTGTTTGTAATTTGTTTACCATCGTAAACCACTTTTTTAAGGAGATTAAAATAGCCTTGGCCAGAATTTCATTACTTAGATGAAATTTTAAAAACTTATCTCTATTAATTAACTAAAAATAATTAATTATTCCTAACTAACAATATTACAAAATGTTAGAGAGAACCATTTATTAATAGTCCAATAGTCAGGGTAACTAAGGGACTTACAGTTTTATGTGGAATTCGAACCATGCAGTGCAAGACTTGGGGAGAAAGAACAGCTCGACATAACTTGACACACAGTACCGCAGTAGTGGATGCGACATTGACTGTGACAATATAATCACATTATGTCACTAACCTAAATTAACATCCGAGTAAAGTACAGGGGTACTGACCCACCCGTACACGTACTGAGTGCCACAGTCATCCGATTACCACTTTATTTAGTAAACCATATATGTAGTGTATATTTTAGGTTTATATATTTACAATTTTGCAATCTTTACATTCTCTAGTAATCATAAATCTTGAAATGTCTTATACAAACTACTAACACTAATGATTCTTTTATTATCAAAGGAATACTAATAAATAACTCTCTGGTTGAATAACATTCACCTATTGACTGTTTATACAACTAACTTAATTATTTTAAAACACTGTTAGTAATACCTAATGGTTATTTATTAGTAGAAAATAGTGATTAAGACCAAAGGGGAGAGATAGCTAAATAGTTTATAACTGTTATTTATATTTTAGTACATAACATCTCACTTAATTATTAGTAATTTAATGATTCAATTTCCAAAGAGTATGCATATTTATAAGATAGTTTTTTTAATTAGCATAATACGAGTTGGTACATATACAGTACAAGAAAACGTCACACAAGACAAATTTATTACAATATAAGCACAAAATGTACAAATATATTACAAGTACAAAATGCACGAATATTATAGTGATCGATTTCGGTGAACCACGCTCACCCTCCTCAGACCAGAGAGATTTACAAAATAATCTTGTGTGAATCCCTCTGGTCTGAGGAGGGTGAGCGTGGTTCACCGAAAACGATCACCATAATATTCGTGCATTTTGTGCTTATATTGTAATAAATTTGTATTGTGTGACGTTTACTTGTACTGTATATTTATAAGAATAACCTTTCATAAAATAGAATATGAGAACTTAAAAAAAATATCCTTATATAAAATACGTGAATCCATTTTTTGTTAACACAATCGCTTTCTTATTTCTTGACAAATTTAAAAACTGTTGAGATGACGTAGTTGTGCAATGAAGGTCTTAATTCTTCAATATTTTCACCTTGAAGGGTACGAGAATCCCTCAACGTACGTTTTTTGGACTTGAGACTAAAGTGGGAGAGATTAAAATGAATCGAAAATTAAAATGTGCCAAATGTAAATACTGATTTACAATTTTACAGCTGTTGGAATGTAAATAATGATGCCTGTAATATTGAGGAGGTAAGATCTTTCATAATGTTAAACCAGGGAAGATTGTAAGCATGGTTTTATTTACGCCTGGCCTATAATGAATTTTCAACTATAATGAACTTAAAGTTCTCAATGGTAATCTAATGCAGTTATTTTATTTATTTAACTATTCATCAGGTGTTTAACAAGGTAAAATGAAATTAACTCTTTTATAAAATGCTAAGTAATATCATTGTGTTTTAATGGTAATAAGTAGGTAGCAACGAAAGTAATGTGAGTGAAATACTGTAAATAAATGTAATATTGTGATTTTACGTTCACCTACTAATATTTGTCACAGGTTGAGGAGTCACGAGTGCAGCGAGTGATGGGATTTGAACGCAAAGCATGCAGGGGTGTCCCCTTGTAATATATAAATTTAAAACTAGAACAAAACCAATTTTGTTAAATGTATAATAGGACAAAATAAATATTTAACCTATGTAAGTATTTGTGATATCACTAATATTATGATATTTTACTTAATGTAAAATTTAATAAACGCATTAAATATCATTAAATGTTAAAGCAGTAACCATAAGAAATGCTTCGTAAATAACAAGATCTCTTTAATTAGCACATTTTATGAATCAGGTAAAATGTAAGCAAGTAACAAGAAGAGGCATTCCATTCACGTGGAGATGGGAAATAATTAAATTTGCAGCACACCAGATTGTAACTCCAGAGGTGGTGTTTGCTCCGGTATTCAGAAAACACTGTTCCCACCACAGGATTTTCCTCGTTTACTTTTTCTTTATATTCTCTCTTTCTTTCTTTCAATTATATAACATATGATACATCAAATTAGATATTTACACCCATGTAAAAAATTACTAATATTAAAATATAACTAAAATGGGGGTTACAAATACAATTTTTTAGGGTCATTTGAGTTAGGACGTAATTTTAATTACTCATTAGTTATTCTTCATACTTAACTTTATCATGACATTTATATATTAATTTTTCATATCAAAACTTACTTCTGTGTTCTAAAGCTACTAAACATCCCCACGTACTTCCTAGTAAAATAATTTAATGCGTGTCATTTGAGTCTTCCCAACTTGCCGACCTTGGACAAGGCTCGGATTCTATTTTCATCTAATATATACAATTATGATATATCTAGTACAAAATGAGATGTTAATTGATTATATTGGTTGTAGGAAGACATTGTATTATTGGCTACAATTATTGCATTAATATATAAAAGAAAAAAAGGCTGCTGTTTGAATGCACAAGGGTAGCAATTCGAACAACTACTCTAAAAAATATTCAAAATACCAAATTTTGGTAGGTAAATATTACTTTTTTACATTAAAATCTTTGAAAGCTCAGTCTCTGAGGCTCCAGACTCCAGAAAGGTTCGATTACTCAACGGAGATAACGGTTGGTATTTCACACATTGAGTAAATACCACGCACAGACCTACAGGCCCATGTGAACTGGTGAATGGGAAGTTTCATAAAGAAAATTAGTTTATTTTTGACAACGAACATTTCTTGTTACAGTATATAAGCTTGTAAATATAATTTGAAAATTATTATTTGTACGTACATAATTACATACAGTGTTTTAATTAGCATAATACGTGTTGGTACATATACAGTACAACTAAACGTCACACAACACAAATTTATTACAATGTTAGCACAAAATGCGCAAATATATTACAATACAAGAACAAAATTCACAAATATTATGGTGATCGATTTCGGTGAACCACTCTCGCTTTCCTCAGACCAGAGAGATTGACAAAAAGATTCTTTTGTGAATCCCTCTGATCTGAGGAAGGTGAGCGTGGTTCACCGAAATCGATCACCATAATATTTGTGCATTTTGTGCTTATATTGTAATAAATTTGTGTTGTGTGACGTTTACTTGTACTGTATAATTACATACGTTTATACGTTTTATTAGAACCATTATAAAGTTTATGTAAATTCTTTAAAAGAAAATTATTATTATTATTAGGCTTGGCACTCTTTCTGTAAAGAATGAGTGCCAAGTATGTCAAACTACTTCACCTCACACACAGTACGTCAAAGTTTAAAGTATTTCAGCTTATCTCAGATAATTCTTAAACTGGAATAAGAGTTGGAAAGAACGACAATCCCAAGTCATTGCACGTCGAGAAATGCCACAGGCTTTCAGCCACAGATGTTTCTAAACTTGAGCATCAACTTATTAACTTTGACACAAAGTTTTATATCTAGATTTATATATTGTTCCTTGTAGATTACAATTTTAAAAATTAAAAATTCTTTCAGTCTCAATTAACATATTTCATGTTGGTTAAAATACAAAACAATTTAATGTTACTTAAAAGAAATTCATCAATTTAGGTATAAAAAACCAAAAATATTACAGATATCGATTTTGATAACCCGTTTACCACAATTTACCACAAAAATATTTGTTTTTTTTACTGATAGTAACAAATCGTTCTAATATCTAATGTGATACTAACAAGAAATGTGTAGTCTTCTTGCATACTACAGAGATTTAATTACGGTTAGCAAATGTAAAGGTTTTATTTATTTAGGGAAATTAAGATCATATCCTTGAGATATGTATATTTTTGCACATTCTAATGAAATAAATAACTCCTAATTATGCATATATATTTTTTTTAAGATGTAATAACATTAAAAACTGAGTACCCTTTAACATTTTTTGTTAAAATTGATTCAACATGTTGTGTTTAATCAATTTTAATAAACAATTTTAAAGGGTACTCAGTTTTTAATTTTATTACATCCTAAAAATACGTAAGGAGTCCTAATTTTAAACTTTATATATATAAAACATGATGGTTTGTTGGCTGAGACTTCGGACTGCAGAAGGTAAGTTTTAAGGTTCGAAACCCAAACTGAGCTAAAGGTTAACAATTCACTCGAATTGATCCATACGAACTAGTGAGTGAATAATTTTCCAAATAATTCAATTACATTATTGTGAAAAGTATCAATAATTCCCACAATATACAAATCACAATGTTTACTTCTCATATTAATGTTATACATTAATATAACACTGCCAGTACTAGTGGCGCAGTGCTGTAATCCACCTACTTTGTTCAAAGTGTTGTGGAGATTGCAATTGATAGGTCCTATGCTGGTCCTCTTAGTACCTATAAGGTGTCCGCTCAATGGTTACCATCAACGTGGACAGTACTAGATAAATCTGGATTGTCCATGTCGGGTGGATTTCAGGCTCGGGTGTTTCAGGCGTAGGGAATATAATATGAGTATCCGACTTGTCAGTTAGCTGAAAATCAGACCAATTTCACTCTGTTAACATTTTTATATTTAGTGGAAGTTCATTTTGCTGTACCTCATTCTATGATCTAGGTTAAAATGTAGATAATTATTAATGTAGATAAGTTTATTAGTTTAAAAACGTAGTTTTATAACATGTTTGTGTAGATGTAATTTAGTTTTTAGCACTTGAAAAAGGTTTGGGTTTTACCAAATCGAAACGTCGTGATTTGTAATTTTCACGTAATGATGGCAAATATCCAACAACCTTTGTCTTCCTCATCCAATAGTACATGGTTCGTTTTCCACGAGAAATTGCAGGTCCCTTAGCTGCCCTGGCTATTGGGCTACTAATAAATAGATCTTTCTAAGAGGCAGGTGACCTAAGTTAGTAACAATAACTACACTCGTCCATCTACACATATCATCCTCATTTACCCCTCATATTCACCCATTTAACTACGATCTTACTAATGAATAATAATAATAATTCAAACAGGATGATTCATGGGTTAAATTTGCGAGAAACGTTAGTTCTATGTTCAATAATATCGTTCAAATTAAACTTATATAGTCATATAATCCAAAAGCTGAATGTTTTTGCTTTGCACACATCCAAACGTTACATAATATAGTGTAGACTTTTTAATGTTAGGGGTTTGGAAGTATTTTAATGAAAATAGTTCCTCTCTGCTTTTTAATAAAACACAAAACTATTCAAACTCATTGATATCACAGGTCTGCAACCAAAAAACTGCATGAAATATTTTGCCCGTTTTATATGTATTTTTACGTGCTGAAACCGGGAAAAATGCCAAAAAAATTCCATCACATCATAATTTCTTGCAAATTACAGTTCTTTATTATATAAGTAATATATATTAATTTCCTTTACACTTTGGTTTGGTATAGTTGTTTTATGTAGTTAAACTCGTATCTAGTAACGATTTATTCCTTTTAAGCTATACCAATTTAACAAATACTTAATTTTAATTTAAATACAAAATGGGAGTTGGAGGGGGTGGGGGTTGAAGTAGTGGAGGGATGCATTTTGTATACTTGCACTTAAGGCAGCTTAACTCACCACGTACCAACATGTTTGATTGGTTACTAGAGCTACTTGAGGAATCTTATCATTAAGGTTAGCTTGTTATTACACGTTTGCTAGATTGTTTGTAGTGGTTAAAGAGCAATAGCAACCTTTTTTCATGTACGAGCGTGTTGCTACATGATCAGTTAGTTCCAGTCTGTGCTTGCTGTGTTGTTGTTGCCCACACTCAGTCTACATTCTTTGTTTAACTGTGACTGTGCTCTTGCTTTTCTAGTGAATCATGGCTCATAGAGGTTGTGTTATATCTCCTGATAACTTTTGTTTTATTTTTGGAGAGTATACTATTAAAAGTCAGCAAAGAAATATCAGTGATTTTGTGAAGAAAGTGTATTTTGCTTATTTTAATTTGAAAGTTGGTGACCAAGACAAGACGTGGGCTTCCCATAAGGTGTGTAGAAGGTGTGAAGAAGATCTCCGTCTGTGGTATAAGGGTAAGAAAACCTCATTTCGTTTCGGAATCCCAATGATGTGGCGTGAGCAGCAAAATCATACTACTGACTGTTATTTTTGTTCCGTAGATGTAAAAGGTTTTAATTCTAAAAACAAAAAGAAAATAGCATACCCGAACCTAAATTCAGCTATTCGACCAGTGCCTCATAGCCTTGAAGTACCAGTTCCACTTCCACCTCCTAGTTTAAATGATGTTCCTAGTAGTTCAGAGGACGAAAACCCTATTCTTTCACAAGACGAGTCCAGTTCAGATATTTCTGTAGATGAGGGACCGCAGCCTTTCACGCAGAGCGAGCTGAATGACCTAGTTAGAGACCTAGGCCTTTCAAAAGAAGCTGCCGAACTTCTAGGTTCAAGATTAAAAAATAAAAACTTGCTATCGCCTGGAACAACATTTGCTTGGTTTAGACACCGGGAAAAAGAAGTTACTAAATTTTTTGTTCAAGAGGGTGATCTCGTTTATTGCAGTGATATTCACGGACTTATGAAGTACTTTAACATTGAATACGATCCATCTCAGTGGCGCCTTTTCATAGACTCGTCTAAAACTAGTCTTAAAGCGGTTTTACTGCATAATGGAAATGAGTTTGGTTCACTACCTTTAGGACACTCAGTTCATTTAAAGGAAAGTTATGAAAATTTAGCTGTGGTTCTTGAGAAAATCAAATACAATGAACATGAATGGATGGTCTGTGGAGACTTTAAAATAATAACAATGCTGTTGGGCCAACAATCTGGATACACAAAATATCCCTGTTTTCTCTGTTTATGGGACAGCCGAGCCAGAGACCTTCACTGGGGAAAAACTGACTGGCCACTGCGTACATTGGTTCCTGGTGAAAAAAATGTTGTTTACACTACCTTAGTTCCACCTGAAAAGGTTTTGCTCCCACCTCTTCACATAAAACTGGGGCTTATGAAGCAGTTTGTTAAGTCACTGCCGAAAGATGGGGACTGCTGCAAGTACTTGTACTCCAAGTTCCCAAAACTCTCTGAAGCCAAGTTGAAAGAGGGGGTTTTTACGGGCCCTGACATCAGGAAACTTCTTTCTGATCCTCTTTTCTCCGAAAACATGAATGAAAAGGAAAAAGAAGCATGGAACTCTTTCAGGGATGTGGTAAAAAAATTTCTGGGGAACTCCAAAGACCCTCTTTACAAAACGATTGTCAAACGCATGTTGGCTGCTTTTGAAGAGCTCGGATGTAATATGAGCTTGAAAGTTCATTTCTTACACTCTCATGTTGAGTACTTTCCTGAAAATTTGGGAGCGTACAGTGAAGAACAAGGGGAACGTTTTCATCAGGATGTCCGTGACATTGAGAGACGATATCAAGGAAGGTGGAATGTAAACATGCTGGCAGACTACTGCTGGATGCTGAAGCGGGACACAACAAATGAAAAAAGAAAGCGAGTTCGAAGGAGTATAAATGAAAAGAAAAGAAGATTTCACAAAACATATGAAGAAAACAAGTGAATATAAAACTGTGAACTCTATAATATTGATTTATTCGTTTAAATGATTGTATTAACCAAACTATAGTGTTTTTATTATTTTATTTCCCCACAAATTGCAAAAAAACTATACGTGCTGGAGGAAAATGGTTGTTATTTTTAGATTTAGCACACAAAAAAACATAGTATTTAGAAAAAATATCTCATGCAGCTGACAAAAAAATTTTTTTTGCAGACCTGTGTATTTATTTTAAGTAAAGAAAAGATATCTATTTATAATATTTATTAGGATATAAATATTTTTTTCGTTTGAATAAAAGTGTATCAACATTATCATGTTATACAAACAACTGTTCAATATTACAATACCAGAACCGGGAGACTGAGCTTTGTTCAGTTGAATTTTGAAAACTGAAGAGGTAACATCCATATCTCCCAGAGGATCCTGAGGATCATTAGCTGTTTCTCTACCTTGTAGTCTATTAATAAATTTCGTTCCGCGTTTACCTTTAGCCCCTTTGTGGGACTCGGCCTACGGCCTCCTGGGGGACAGATGGTATATTAGTAATTAAGAGACAAACACCTTTAATAATTTGATACCCCACTTGAGTCTATTAGTTTACCATTACCTAATTTTGGGTTTTTCCGAATATTCTTTTTATTTTTGGGGGCGGAGGTCTTAATATTGTCTCTTCCAAAATGGTATAGTGATATTTAAGAGAACTGTAGTTTGATACCCCACTTTCTACTAGAAGTCGATAATGGTTCCATATTGTTATTCCTGCTAAAGGTCGATAACAAGGGACGTCTTAGGGCGGAAATAAGAATTTTCCCAAGGTTGGGACCGGTGACAATCGATTTCTTGTGGTCGGAAACAAAAAACAATTAAAAAATAAAAATCTTTGGAGCCAAAAAAATCTGTCCGGGCGTGGCTTGTTTTAGATAATAAGATATTAGGTCTTCATTAGGTGTTAAGTTTAACTAAAATTGTTGGATGGTAAAAATATTAGTACTTAATTGAAATTAGGAATCACATTAGGAATCTACTAAATATGTAAATTTACAAAGCAATTTTGACATACTAATTTGTAAGGCTTGTTTTTGACATACTAATTTGTAACTTAAATAAAATTAAAGATGCTCTATAATTTATGTAATTTTTAGTAAAACACAGTCTTCTATGCATGCAGCACCAACCTGGCAGTGTGCCCGTCTCATTGCAGAGACATTTGTGCTGTCCTTTTTAAATTAAATTATTTTTTTTTCTCGTGGCTGATTTTCAATAAATGCTCCTGGATCATTAAAGATATCGCTCAACTTTACAATGTGTAACAATTCAAAATAAGGTTATAAAATATCCAAAATAAAGTATAAAAGACTGATTATACATGTATATAGTTATTGACATTATGGCCGAAATTGAAGAAAGATTTTTTTTCAAATGCTGATTAGATACCTGTATTTCTTTTATTACCAATATAATGTATCAGTTATATACAATATCACGACAGTAAACACTCTAAAAAACATGATTTTCTTTGACCCGATCAGTAATTTATAAATTTGGAATATCACAAAGGGTTGGTGAGGTTGAAGTAAAAGATGTTAAAAGTTTTGTATTTTGTTTTAATTTGTTGAAACTTACTATTTACTATTAACATATTATTAACTATTCAAATATATTTCTTTAGTGAATTAAATATATAAACTACCAAATACTATTATAATATTTGCATTAATATAATGAGCACATGAATACAGTATGTGTGCTGTGTGTCTCTTAATACACATAATTCATAGTAATTATGAAATATACAAAAAATATCATAGTGATCATTTTTATGGTAAATATATTAATAACCCCTTTACTAAGCATTACGTACTCAGGTAAAATGGGGAAGACAATAAGTATTTAGTTGTTCTTGTTGAATGTCATGTTTTTTAATTATTTTTTAATGACGTCACTGTTATAAGCTCATTTGCTTTTATCAAAGGACTTATATTAAATACATTTCCATAAAAGTACGTGATTTCATAAGAAATATTACTTTTAATTGTAGAATAGTTTTAAGTTATTTATTGACTGATCTGCACAAATTGTCTTTTGATATCCTTTCATAATTAACAATATATTTTATACAATTATAACATTTTAAATATACCTAAAAGAGTCTACACATCATATTGTTGGCTTGAGATTGTCATAACTTATATTAGTACAGGAAAATATATGGAGAATTAAAGGTGATTGAACCTTCATTGCGCGATCAATACAGTAACGTACAATCGTTCTTTAATGCTGCATCACTAATGTGTAGACATTTGCATAGCCAGAATGTGTTAATAACTGTATATTTTTTTCAAGTACCTTTAAAAATGTAGATCCCACACCCAGATATACATGTACAGTAGCACATACAATTGTACCCACCCACATAGAGGTACAGTTGAATTGACTAACCCGTTCATCCATACAGGTACGGGTATTGAGACACCTACCCATCTATACATTTACAGTGGAATTAGCCCACCCCCTCACACCTACAGGTACAATTGTATGGAACGACTTACCCACCCATACAGGTACCGTTGTATTGGTTCAAACACCCACCCATGCAAGCACAGTTGTATTGACCCACCCACTCACCCATACAGGTACAGCGGAATTGAGACACCTTCACATCTATACAGGTACAGTGGTATTAGCCCGCCCCCTCACACCTACAGGCACAATTGTATGGACCGACCTACCCACCCATACAGGTTGATTCAAAAACCCACCCATGCAGGCACAGTTCAATTAACCCACCCACCAACTAAAAAAGATACCGTTGTATTTTCCACCCACCCAACCAAACAAATACAGTGGTATTGGCCCACCTGATCAAATAATACAGATGCAGTTGTACTTACCCATGTAGTTCAATTGTACTGACCCATCCACTCACCCAAACAGGTACTTTGTATTGATCCAGCCAGCCACCCATGCAGGTACAATGGTATTTACCCACCTACTCAACCATACAGATACAGATGTATTGATCCAACGCCTGACCACACAGGCACATTCGTAACGGTCATCCACTCCCTCATACACCCACAGTGGTATACCCATCCATACATTTACATGCTATAAATTATTTATATTACTGATTTTTTTTAACTAGACTTGTAATTAATAAAACTTGCGTGCAAAAATAGTCTGATACAAGGACCTGATACGAATTCGCCTCTCTTGTTGAAGGACAGGGATATCTAAAGCATCTCTATTGTTCCCTGTGAAGATCACTTTCAAACGCCCTTCCTTTGTTCGTCACAGACTCCGATACCTTCATGGCTTCGATACAAAAATGCTTCATTATGATCTCCATTACACTCCGTTTAAATGTGAGTGTTGTATAACAACTTGACACAGGGTGTTTCTTTTAAAACGCAACCCATGATTTTAAATAAAAATGAAGAACAAACCATATATCTATAACACATTGTGATACTATTAACATTTATTACTACTATTTAGATGATTTTACTGACATTTTCGTTTGGGTTTGGTGTTCAAATACACCAGCATTAAGATGGGTTGACATAATTATTAATGTAGATAAGTTTATTAGTTTAAAAACGTAGTTTTATAACATGTTTGTGTAGATGTAATTAAGTTTTTAGCACTTGAAAAAGGTTTGGGTTTTACCAAATCGAAACGTCGTGATTTGTAATTTTCACGTAATGATGGCAAATGTCCAACAACCTTTGTCTTCCTCATCCAATAGTACATGGTTCGTTTTCCACGAGAAATTGCAGGTCCCTTAGCTGCCCTGGCTATTGGGCTACTAATAAATAGATCTTTCTAAGAGGCAGGTGACCTTAGTTAGTAACAATAACTACACTCGTCCATCTACACACATCATCCTCATTTACCCCTCATATTCACCCATTTCTCTACGATCTTACTAATGAATAATAACAATAATTCAAAGAGGATGATTCATGGGTTAAATTTGCGAGAAACGTTTGTTCTATGTTCAATAATATCGTTCAAATTAAACTTATATAGTCATATAATCCAAAAGCTGAATGTTTTTGCTTTGCACACATCCAAACGTTACATAATATAGTGTAGACTTTTTAATGTTAGGGGTTTGGAAGTATTTTAATGAAAATAGTTCCTCTCTGCTTTTTAATAAAACACAAAACTATTCAAACTCATTGATATTTATTTTAAGTAAAGAAAAGATATCTATTTATAATATTTATTAGGATATAAATATTTTTTTCGTTTGAATAAAAGTGTATGAACATTATTATGTTATACAAACAACTGTTCAATATTACAATACCAGAACCGGGAGACTGAGCTTTGTTCAGTTGAATTTTGAAAACTGAAGAGGTAACATCCATATCTCCGAGAGGATCCTGAGGATCATTAGCTGTTTCTCTACCTTGTAGTCTATTAATAAATTTCGTTCCGCGTTTACCTTTAGCCCCTTTGTGGGACTCTGCCTACGGCCTCCTGGGGGACAGATGGTATATTAGTAATGTAATTAAGAGACAAACACCTTTAATTTGATACCCCACTTGAGTATATTAGTTTACCATTACCCAATTTTGGGTTTTTCCGAATATTCTTTTTATTTGTGGAGGGAAGAGGTCTTAATATTGTCTCTTCCAAAATGGTATAGTGATATTTAAGAGAACTGTAGTTTGATACCCCACTTTCTACTAGAAGTCGATAATGGTTCCATATTGTTATTCCTGCTAAAGGTCGATAACAAGGGACGTCTTAGGGCGGAAATAAGAATTTTCCCAAGGTTGGGACCGGTGACAATCGATTTCTGGTGGTCGGAAACAAAAAACAACAAAAAAATAAAAATCGTTGGAGCCAAAAAAATCTGTCCGGGCGTGGCTTGTTTTAGATAATAAGATATTAGGTCTTCATTAGGTGTTAAGTTTAACTAAAATTGTTGGATGGTAAAAATATTAGTACTTACTGTAGGTGAAATTAGGAATCACATTAGGAATCTACTAAATATGTAAATTTACAAAGCAATTTTGACATACTAATTTGTAAGGCTTGTTTTTGACATACTAATTTGTAACTTAAATAAAATTAAAGATGCTCTATAATTTATGTAATTTTTAGTAAAACACAGTCTTCTATGCATGCAGCACCAACCTGGCAGTGTGCCCGTCTCATTGCAGAGACATTTGTGCTGTCCTTTTTAAATTAAATTATTTTTTTTCTCGTGGCTGATTTTCAATAAATGCTCCTGGATCATTAAAGATATCACTCAACTTTACAATGTATAAAAATTCAAAATAAGGTTATAAAATATCCAAAATAAAGTATAAAAGACTGATTATACACGTATATAGTTATTGACATTATGGCCGAAATTGAAGAAAGATTTTTTTTCAAATGCTGATTAGATACCTGCATTTCTTTTATTACCAATATAATGTATCAGTAGTAGTGTGAAACTAGGGCTGCTGGGGCAATCACCGACCTGTCAAAAATTTAAAGAAAAGTTGGCCT
>JAQJVL010002471.1:0-97136 GCA_035578905.1 Stictocephala bisonia
TAAATCAAAATTTTCCCACACGGATCTTTTTAACTTGTGCATTACCGGTTGTCACTGAGTAATGCGCCCGAAGATCCGAGCTGACAGTTAGTTTACTTCTGTAACAGAGTGGCTGGAAGAGCCCATTTCTCATATGGGATAGCGGAAGAGTTCATTGCGTAAACACCCTTGGCATTGTTAATCTGTTTACTATGGTGGATTAAAAACAAGTCCTGATTTATTTTAAGTTTTTGCAGTAGTTTAATTCTATTTACTGCGCATCCTTCTTAAATAACTAAAATCATATACTGTATAGCAAGTTTCTCTTACCTAAATACTACACAGTAAACTAACAAAAGATTCTTTTGTGAATCCCTCTGGTCTGAGGAAGGTGATCTGGTTCACCGAAATCGATCACCATAATATTTGTGCTTTTTTTACGTGTATTATAATATATTTGTGCATTTTGTGCTTATATTGTAATACATTTGTGTTGTGTGATGTTTACTCGTTCTGTAAAATAAATATAAACATTTAGGTAAACAAGCATTAATACTAGACTGAAAGTTAGGTAAAAATATGCTTTTTTTAGTAATAAACTACATTTTCAGCTATAAAATAAAACTGAGGAGTAACAGCACTAAAACAGATTCATATTTAGAAAATTATTAAGTAATTTTTGTATCAGTTAATTTTAGACTCACGTCATTAGACTCAACAGGATAGTTACATGTTGTTTGGTACAGTATAACCAAATCTGTATTTGTATCCATAAATACTATTTTCAATAAAGCAAATTTATAAAATTATAAACAACCAAGATCTATTGGGATTGAATATATATTTTATTTTATTACAAGACAAAAGAAGGCAGCTATACAAAATAGCTGGAACTCGATGAGTCCCAAAGACCACGAGGGTTGGGTTGTAGTTAATTCCACGTGATAAGGACTACGCCACTAAACTCCAAGTACATCGTGCAATTATGCAATTATGAATTACTGAAAACTAGTATTATGCATTACATGTTATTTTCCTTACACCGAGAAAGATTATTTCATAAATATAAACTTTATATTCATAACATATATTCCCTTTTTAGTTAATACTTACAAAGATTTAACTGTTGAAGTTTTAGTGCTGCCATATTGTTGGTTACATGTATCTCATGTATATAATCAAACGAAATGAAGAACTTTGACTTTGCTTGCAATGGTAAAGGGTTATCATAATGATTAAATTCATCTGCTAAACAGGTGATATCCTTAGAAATCTGGCACATTAATATAGGTATAAATTTAAAAACTTTATTTAAAAGTATAAATATAAAGAGTATTTTAATAAACTAATTTTTGGAAACTCGTAATTTGGAGTACTTATATACCTCTTTACGATAAGGCCAACTAAGATACAATATTCACCAATTATGTTTCATTACATATAGTCATACTCTTTGAGTTTTAATCACATTATACAAAAACTTTGAATAAATAGAATTTACTCAGATTGATGACACACTGCTGCTCGTCTTGCCACTGTTTACAGCCACAGTCACAACTGTCAGCAAGATGTTGTTACTGTGTCACGTCTCCTGCAAGCTACCTGATTGCGGTTAACTCTTTCATTAGCAGTAACGCATTGATTGCGGTTTGGTCCCTGTGCCCAAAATAGTATTGCCATTATGTTCTGTAATTACTTTTTTTTTACAAAAGGAGAGGCCGATCTCCTCTTTAACCTTTCTCTGACCATTTTAATAGACTATTGATTTGTGCTGGGAACTTATCAGACAGAGTCCTTACAGTACAAGATGAATATTACAGATTAAATCTAATGGTAAAGGCCAGGATTCGAACCTGCACTATCTCTAACCTAGGTACAAAGTCCTGACACCTTAGACCACTGGCTCTCCTATTATGAGTAATCAAATAAAATAGTTCCTGGTGCATTATTATGCTATACAAATTTTATTTTATTTTCTTGCCACAAAACAGGTTCTAAACCAAATAATATTGGGGTAGTACTAACATATAATATAATATTTATCTTGTGGGTAGAGTCCCAAGTACATTATCACTCTTCAAACGCACAAATATACTAATAATAAATACAATAAATAATAGAAAAACACTTCGGTCATGCATATGGACTACAACTAGACAATAATTAATACTTGAAACAATATCTAATATACGATTAACGCAACCATTCGTAATGTTTACATTGATGTTCTAATTCAATCAAAATATTTTTTTGAATCTATATAATATAATAGGCAACAAACAATAAAACAACAAAATCTATAAAAACAAATAAATAAAATAACTAACAAATTTAATTATAAACAACAAATATAAACATAAATAATTAAATAACAAACATCAATAAATAAATATTGATTTATTTATTGATTATTTATTTACCAGCAGAGGTAGGGGAGCTGGAAGAGGAATGGAATCGGTTCAAGGACACAATAGTAAAGGCAGCCGAAAAGGTATGTGGGAGAACAAAGGGGAAAAGAAGAGAAAAACAAACAAGTTGGTGGAATGAAGAGACAATTAAAGGAGTAAAAGAGAAGAACAAAGCATGGAGGAAGTGGTGGAAAACCAGAGCGCAAGAAGACAAAGATGAATATTTGGCAAAGAAGAGAGAATGCAGAAGAATAATAAAGGACGCAAAGGACAAGGAATGGGAGAACTTCACGAAAAAGTTAGAGGAAGACTTAGGACAAAACAAAAAGATGTTCTATAGTATGATGAGGAACAAAAAGAGAGTGACCGAAAGTGCCAAAACAATGCAAAATGAAAATGGAGTCATGGTGGAAGGAGTGGAAATGAAAAAGTTGTGGAAAAGGTATTTCCAAACACTGTTGAATGAAAACTATGAGGAAGAAGAGGAAGACGAAAATGAGGAGCAATGGGAGAGAGGGGAAGAGATAAGTTGGAGGGAAATAGAAAAGGCGGTGAAAGAGATGAAAAGTGGGAAATCCCCAGGACCAGATGAAGTATCATCAGATATGGTAAAGGCTTTGGGAGCAGTGGGAGTACATTGGTTGAAGAGAGTCTTCACATGCGTATGGAGGGAAGGAAGAGTGCCTGACGACTGGGGGAAAGGTGAAATAATAACAATACACAAGAAGGGAAGTAGAAGACTATGCAAGAACTATAGAGGAGTAACATTAATAAGCCATGTTGCCAAAATATTTGAAAAAATAATTTTTAACAGGATTAAGGACGTGATAGAGGACCAGATAGGGGAGGAACAACATGGGTTTAGGAAGGGAAGAAGTACGATCGACTTGATTTTTGCAGTGAGACAAATGGTTGAAAAGCACTGGGAGTTCAATAAAAAGTTAATACTGGTGTTTATAGATGTCGAGAAAGCCTACGATTCTGTTAAGAGAAAAAGTATATGGGAGAGTATGGAAAAAATAGGAGTGACAGAAAATATGATGAAATGGGTTAAGGAATTGTATAGGGTGCACGAGTGCAGAGTTAGGACATGTGATGGTAATACAGAATGGTTCAAGGTAAAGAAAGGGCTGAAACAGGGGAGTGTTCTGTCTCCGATTCTTTTTAATGTAGTTATGGAGATAATGATGAGAGAAATTAAAGAGGAGACAAATGAAGAGATGAAGATAATGATGTTTGCTGACGATATTCTGATGTGGGGAGAAAACAGGGAGGAGATACAAGAACAACTGGACAAGTGGAGTAGGAAGATGAGGGAGAGAGGGCTGAGGATAAGCAAGGAAAAAAGTGAAGTAATGGTAGTAGGAAGGGACACAGTTTTGGAAGAAGATATATTGGTAGATGGAAGTATACTAAAAAAGGTAGATGATTTCAAATACCTTGGAACGATGGTGTCAAGTGATGGAAGAATGGAACAGGAAATAAATGCCAGATTAGGAATGGGAGCGGGATTCTTCCGGACGGTGAAACACCTGGTATGGGACAAAGAGGTACCAAGGAGGGCCAAGGTAATGATGTTCAAGAATTACTATAGGCCTATAATTACTTATGCGGCAGAGACATGGCGGATGTCAGAAAGGGAGTGGAGTAGAGTACAGGCAGGGGAAATGAGGTTCTTGAGAGCAATAAAGGGAAGAACTCGAAGAGATAGAATTAGGAATAGTGAGATAAGGAAGGATGTAGTGGAGGAGAGTATAAGAGAAAGAGTGGAACAAGCAAGGTTGAGGTGGTATGGTCACGTAAAAAGGATGAGTGTAGAGAGGTTGCCGAGGAAGATGGAGGAATGGGAAATGGAGGGAAGGAGGCCCAGAGGAAGACCACGAAGAAGATGGCTGGATGGAGTGAGGACAGACGTGGAAAAGAGAGGGAGTGTGTGGGGGGAAGTGGTGAGAGAGGAGATGTGGAGGGACAGGAGAAGATGGAGAGGCTTGGTGACAACCCAGACCCAGGATTGACTGGAACGGGACCGGATAAGTAAGTAAGTAAGTAAGTAATAAATAAATAACAAATATAAAGATAATTGGTCTCTATATGGTTTCAAGACCATGGGCTCAAGCTGGGAAGAGTTGTCATTTCATTTCCGCTCTTTTTTATAGTCCTTCTGTTTTTTCTACTTAGTGTTAGTGTTATTGTAATATGGTTCAGTTGTTATTAGTCTATTATGTTATTGTTTATTTATATTTATCTATTTACGCTAAGTTTAAAAATCTACATTTAATTAAATATATGAGTGTTTTTTAATTCAGTCAGTCTGAATGATAGCAGTGACGATGAGAGCGACAAACTCAAGAGCAATTATTTATCATACAGAGATTTAGTGAATTAAAACCGGATCCAAAATAATATTAATACAGGCCTTCCACTAGGTCTGAGAAAAAAAGTAGGACATTTTAATGAAAAAAGTAGGACATTTAACGAAAGGCGCAACAGTCACACTTAGCGTTGTATTATTATTATTTATTAATTGTATTCCATACGGGGACCCCCCTCGTTCCGCATGCATGAATTGAGAGCTAAAACAGCTGAATTTATCGAAGCAAAAATAATACTGAAAACTAAATCCAAGACTATGAAGTAGTTTTGTTCTCATTTGAACCTACAATATACTAAGATTAGTTCAAACGGGCATTAATCTAAATTTATGACTAATAAATTAGGTCTTACCTAATGACTCACAAATGAATGTTAAATTTATGAGATAAATAAATAGAAATAACACTTTAAAAAATTATTTCAACCCAAAATTCATGCATGTCCCCGCTCTTTATAATTTATTTTCTCTTTTACTACAAAAGAATAGAAATACATAACTTATTTATATTTTTTCATAATGTAGTATTTAAAAAATACTTAGAGAAAGGAAACTAAACCATTATTTATGTATCAAAAGTTCATTAGCTGTTTTTAATCGTTTGGTTGAAATGTCAATCATCTCTGAGGCTAATGACACTTCTGCAAAGTCTTTCCTTTTCATAGCCAACTGGAGCTTCTTCTTGCCTTCTTCTAGAAGATTTTCAGCAGCTTTGATCTCATTTCTTGCTTTTATCTCTTTTTCTTTAGATGCCTCTTTTTCTTTTTGTTCAGCAGATTCCTTCTGTTTCCTTACTTCTTCATCTTTTCTTTGAGCTAAATACTCTTTGTACTTGGAGCTTGCCCCTTTAGCTGCATCTACCATTCTCTTTGTTATTTTAATATTTTCTACTTTGCCATTGACTCTTACAAAATCTTTTACAACTCTCAAGCCAATTATGGTATGCTCATTGAGTGCCTTCCTTTCATTGGTCACAATATTATTGTTCATAGAAAACCCTCTCTCAACATCTGCATTTCCATGTGCTAGTGTTAGAAGTGAGGGCAAATAACTAGCTAGCTGAGGATATCTGGGTTTACCAGTTGATGTCTTTAGTTGAAAAACTTTATTCCAGTAGGAATCCACCCTCATGTACTTGACCTCAGTCTGTGTCTTCGATTGGATATACCAATCTTCTGCTACATCCAAATCTGATTGGTATCCTAACCATTCCTCTTTAAGTCTATCAATTTTTTCCTCTGTCAGACCATGTGGTACTTGGGTGATTATCCGTTTGAACATGTCATAGCTTTTTTCTTCTTTTCTTGCCAACCCATGCAGGCACTGCATATTTTTCAGTATTTTGTTGTCGATGGGCAGATCTTTCATTAGCTTGTTGGTCACAGTAATAAAAAAAGAACTTATAGCTTGGTAAAACTCAGACTTTTCTTTGTCAAGGATCTTTAATGAAAGTAGAGTTTTTTTAGCTTCACTTCCAACTTCTAAGTCTTTAAACTCAAGCAAGTTTGATTTTTTTACCTCTATGTGACTGATGTTGTTTTTGTGTTTTTCAATTTCTTCAGCTTTGATAAATTTTCTCAAAAGAGTCTTCATTAAATGGTTCATTTCATCATACAGTACATGAACCAATGGTTGTTCAGATTGAAACATTGTCAGAAACTTAGAAAATACAGCACTGATATGAAGCAAAAACTGCATTAGAGGAAGAAGAATGTTATTCTTCAAAGCAGAGCAGATTCTTTGGTACTTATAATTCTTGTCGAGACTCTTTGAACTTTGGTTTTGTGGCAAAAACTTGAAAAAATAATGTTTCAGTGCCTCATGCTGTTCGATAAGTCTTTTCAAGACTGGACCAATACTCAACCATCTGCTATTTACATACTGACAAAAAAAATGTTCTTCTACTTGCATTAGCTCTTGACTTTTCTTGTAATCTTCTCTTCTTGCAGCAGACAGTTTGAAAAATTTGAAGATGTCAGTTGCAAATTCATCTATCAGTGAAAATGGATGGTCACGAAGTCCACTTCCAAAAGCATTGTGGACTTTGTGGAGAGAACAAGGTCCAATGTCCACTAGACCTGGGGAACCTAAAGATTTAACCTGTGAGTTAAGTTTGGTAAAAAGGGACTTGTTCACATTAGGACCATCCATTGACACCATAATAGCTTTTGAAATTGAGACACCTTCAATTTCAGATGATTTGATGATTGCATCAAACATGGTTTCTGCTTCAGCATGGCCCAAAAATATCGAAGTTAAATACCGACATTGGACTGGTTCTGCTACCTGCTGTGGTGACCAATACCTTACGTAGAGGTCAAGTTGTTTTTTAACTTGAGTTGTAGTCGTCTCATCGAGGCACAAAGTATAAAAGTTGTTTGACTCTCTAATATCCCTGGTTAGTTCTTTAACTAAGAAAGGACCCAATCCAAAGGAAATCAAATATGAAGCTTTGGTTTTGTCCATGTTAAAGTTCTTGGCACTTTCACCAAACATTAATGTAAACACTTCATGAAGACCATCACAAGAAGCAAAAGAAAAGTTTGATTGGGCTAGCTTGAAAGCCCATATTAACTCCGCACGAATAGGATCCTCCAAAGTAACCGCACTTTCCTTTAGCACTGATGTTGTTGCGACACTACCGCTTTCTGTCACTGTGAAAACAGTTTGCCGAGCAGAGAATGCAACATTCGCTTTTGAATAATGTTTTTTAGTTTCACTGTGCTTAATTAGTTGGTCTTTGCCTCTATTTGCACAGGAAAAATAATGATTACATATCTTGCAATGCACTTCAAAGTCATTTTTGCCTTTCTTGCACCACAAAGACATAAGATGCTTGTTAGAATCTTGGCTCAAAAGCCAGTCTTCTTTGAAATGTGTTTCCCGTGGCATTTTTTGTACTATAAACTATTCCATCATCTTACTGCCTGAAACAAATTAAACACATTAGAAAATAAGCATAAAACCATTGAAAATAATAATATATATATATAAAATACACTATAAGGCTAATATATATATAAAACACAATATAAGGCTAATATATATAAAACACATCAAGTTATAAAATGCCAAGATTTGAAAGGTAGCTTTGCTACTTATAAATTGCAAAAATGTATGTAAACCGTTTAGTTGAGAAGGATTTTTACACAGAATACAATTATTTTATTAGCCTTTTATTGGTGTAAGTTCATCAGACAGGAATTAATTCACAAGCAGCTCTTGTCAATTAAATCCTATCTGATGAGCAGGCTTCCAACCCACCTTAGAAGCCTAAACGCCCTCCATCCACCCACTTCTTATTTTACAAATACAATAAATCTTTTTAAAACTGCCTATTAATATAAAAAATAAAATGATCCTTGGTCTTACATACGGTACATAGTGAGTATTTTAGAAGAAAAAGGCTTACCTTTAGGGTCGGGTAGGTTCAGAATCCTTAACACAGTCCCACATACAAAAAAACCCGGGGACAAAAAAAAAAAACAAAATTCCACACATCACACTATAAACCAAAACCCACATCCAAATTATGTTTTACCATCTTTTCTTTAACCCCAATTAAAAATATTAATAAAAAAAAAAAACCTAAAAAACCCAAAATTTTTTTTTAAAAAGAACCTGAAATTTTAAAAAGTGGAAAAAAATCGAAAAAAACCGTAGGCTTTTTGAAAGAGGGAAAAAAAGGAAATAACAAGTGGCCTTTTTAAAACAAAAATTTTTTTTCCCACTTTTTAGGTAACAGGGGAAAGAAAAAACCCGTGATGTCCTTTTCCCTAATTAAATAATTCCTAAAAAGGGGACTTTCCCGGAAAAAAAAATTGAGATTTTTAATTTAAAATTAAAGGTTTTTTCTTTTTAAATTTTTTTTATTTTGTTATTTTCCCCCAAAAAAAAAAAACTTTTTTTTTTTTCAAATTTCCCCAGATTTTTCCCAATTATAAAATTTCCCCCCAACACATCACCCTTTTTCTTTCTACCCTTCTTTTTAATTTTGAAAAAGAAAATTTTCACCAGAAAATTCCTTAAATTTTCCAATTTTTTTAAAATTTTTCCATCCTTAAAAATAAAATATTTTTTTTTTTTTTAAATTAAAAAAATTTTTTCCAAATTAAAAATGTAAAGGACTATTTTTTTTAACATAAAACAACCGGCCCCCCTCATTTTTTTTGGGAAACCACACACTCCCCAAAAATTTCCAAAAGCTTTCAATCCACAATTTTTTCTTTTTTTTAAATTAAAAATCACCAAATCAAATAAATCTGTTCAAAAAGTGGGAAATTTTTAAAAAATAAAAAAAAATTAGGGTTAGAATTTTTTTTTCCCCTTTTTTCACATTTTTCAATTTTTTAAAAAATCCAACACCTAATTAAAAGTAAAAAAGATTTTTTTAAAACCCCCCCAAAGAAAATTTGTTTTTAAATAAAATGCTTAAACCCCCAAAATAAAAATTACAGCTATTAAAACCCTAAAACTAAAAGGTTTTAAAAAGGTTGGGGGGCCTAAAACCCCCCCCAACAATTTAAAACACTGGTATACCAAAACAAAATACTATAAAACCTTAATAAAACCCTTTTTTAAACCCCGGTCCCAAAATTGATTAAAAATTCAATTTCTTTTTAATTTTTTTTTTTTTCCTTTTTCCAACAGGTTCTTCGGGGAACATATTTTTAGGGAAAAATGGGGGGCCCAAAAAACCTTCCGATTTTTTTTCATTTAATTTGGGATAACACTTTTAAAAAGCCTCAAAATTTTTTCCTGCAAGCGATTTTTCGCCTTTTATAAAACTTATAACCAGTCTAATACAGCATTGATAATTTTTCGAAACAAACCCCCCACACATTAAACCCCCCAACTCTATAAAAAATAAAAAATGCTTTTAAAAAAAAATTTTTAAGTTTCCAAAATTTCCACAAAAAAATTTTAAAAATGAAAAATATTTAATTTCTGAAGTTTTTTACTTTTTTTCAAAAAAAAAAAAAAACTTTAACATTTTAAAGCAATAACCATAATTGTTTGAAAAATTTTTTGCAAAATTTTGAATAAAAATTTTAATTTCTAAAAAATAAAATTTTTTTTAAAATGTTTTTAAAAAAAGTTGTTTGAAAAATTGTTAAAGAAAATATAATCCCATTGCCCTTTTAATTTCCAATCTTAAATTCTCCCCCAATTTTCCAACCCTTTTCTTTTAGGGGGGTTTTTATATAGACCCTAATTTTGGGGTTTTGCCCCCGGATGAATTTGCTTTTTAGGCTTTATGGGTGAAAGGGGAAATTTTCGGAACCCGAGAATTTTTTCCCTTGAAACCCTGATTTTAATTTTAAAATAACTTTTTTGGGTTTCATTTTATACTACAAAAACTCATTAAAAAAAAAAAATTTTAACTAAAAATTTCACCCCAAAAAAATTATTTTAATATTTGTTTTTATAAAAAAAAAAACTTAAAAAATCAAGTCACGATGTTTTAAATTTTTAAAAAAAATGTTAAAAAAACATTTTAAAATTTTTTTTAATTTTAAATTTTTTTTTAAATTAAAAAAAAATGGGAAATTTTATTATTTTTTTGTATAAAAAAATTTCAAACACCCCTTTTTAAAAATTTTAATAATATATTTTTCCTTTTTAAATTTCAGTTTTAATTTTGGAAAGAAATTTTTTAATTTCCTTTTTGTTTTGTTTTCCCCGGATTTTAAAATTGTTGGTTTCGTGGTTTTTTTCCCTTACAATGTTCAACCCCCCTCGATTCCAAAACCTACCCCAATTTTTTTTTAAACTTTAAAAGGTTTTCGGAAAATTTTAGTTACTCATGTACTAAAAAAAATTTTTTTCAACATAAAATTTATTTCGGGGGGGAAAAAGGGGTTTTAATTCCCCCGGTTTTTGGGGAAAAATAGTAAACCCTTAATTAAGTAGTTTTTTAAAATTTAAAAATTTTTAGTTGGATATTTTTCAAATGAAAACCCCCAGGCATTAAAAAAACCCTTAAAATAATTTATTTCAAATTTAATTTTTTTTTTAAAAATTTTTTCTAATTAAATTTTATTTTTAAGACCCTTTTTTTTCCCTTGGGGCCCCCCCCGTTTTTTGTAAATTCTTTTTTAGTAAATTAAATAAATATCATAAAAAATTATTATATATGCATGAAAATTAAACTCGCTAAAAAAAAATTGATTAAAAATTTTAAGTTTTTTTCGAAAAGAAAATTCTGAAAATTTTAAAAATTTTTTAAAAAATTTTTTCAACACTTTAAAACTAATTTCAATATGGTTTTTTTTTCAAAAAAAAAAAATTTTTTTTGGGGAAAACAAAAAATAAATTTTCGTTTTTTTTTTAAAAAGGAAAAAAAAAAAATTAAAACCCCGTTTTACCTTTAAAAACCAAAAAAAATCTTTTCATTTTTCCCCCACAAATATTAATTGTTTATTTACATGTTAAAATAATAAAAACCGTTTTTTTTTTTTTTTTAGGTTTTTTTAGAATTGTTAGTTTTTTTTTGAGCGTTGAAATTAAAGTTTGTAAATATAATTAATTTTTGTAAAAAATATCAAAAAGGGGGTTAAATACATTTTTTTTTTTCAAATGATAAAACAAAACCTTCTGTTTAGTATAATAAATCTTTAAAGTATGGTTTTCGAACACAAAATCTTTATATCCCTTTTTCTTAATTTGTTTATTATATAAAGCACACCTCAATATCAATTTGAATCTGCTCTATACACTGAATCGTAGATTTTATTAACGAATAATTGTAACAGCAATTCATAGAACATATTTTTATTTTATGATGCACTAAAATGACAAAATCAATAAAGGCTGTTTTTCATCAATAATACTAATTCAGGCAATTTTTCAAATGCATCCTTCGGTGTTTAATTAAATTTCATTTTGGAGGTCAGCCACATTATCGTTTAGCCCCTTTGTGGAACTCGGCCTAAGACCTCGTTGGGAAAGTTTGATCTGCGGCCTCACCAAGGCACTCTGCTGCAGTCTCATTTGTGGATCTTCGCATGTCGCCTCGTGAGGAAGATCGGCCAATGGCCTCGCCAGGATTCTTAAGCAGTATGACCATGTATTTTGGCTTTTAGGGAAGTGAAGCACACAAACAGTCTTTTCTAAAATCTGATGGTGTATTAGGAATTAAGAGAATACCTTTAATTTGATACCCCACTTGGGTGTATTAGTTTAACACTACCCAATTTTGAGTTTTTTGAGCATATTTTTATTTGGGGGGGGGGGGGGCAGAAGAATAACTACTAGTTAGTAGCAATATTTTAAAGTCACTGACCAAAACAATTATATCTCATAATTTTTGATGAGCGAGTTTGAAAAGTGATTATATATTAACAGTAAAAAAAATTAATTAATAAAAAGAAATTACATTTAAATTCATACTTTATGTCTTCTTTTACTATGTTGAAAACAAAAGAAGAACTGATACAGTTAGAAATCTGTTTGGTATTGCGTTTCGTAGGTATTAATTTTGCTGAGTTAAGAAAAATTATATACCTTAAAATTATTTCATAGGTTTAAGATCTAAACAGAAATGTATATAACTATATAACCACAACAGTATATGTACTTACTGGATGTTAGTTCTATAAGCGGCTTACGCTCTGAACCTTGGCGGAACAAAGTGTCGTTTCTTGGTGCCATTGTGAGGCATGATACTGGTAGTTGGCTAGGAATGAAACCTGTGAAAAACCAAAATAATTCATTACAATATTTAATGTTGTTTCTTTTAAATCAGACACCCATGGCAAAATTGTTTTAACTTAAACAAAGAGTAAATCACACAACAAACAGGCATTTACTAATGCATTAGTACTCTCTGTTAAAAAGACCTGTTACCGATACAAATCTACATATCACTGTGATGATACAATACAATACACACGATACAAATCACTGTGACATTATCAAAAGTTTATCTCATACTAATTAATAAGTTGTGTCGCAAATGGTTTGTAAAAGTAAATCAGTAAAAGTTATAGATTTATCTAGCTGATTAAAAGTATTTCTCTGACTTTCTTAATGTAAGTTGCCAGTCAGTCAACTTGGGCTGAACGACAAGACGTGCGTGCGACTGACAGTTGGCCAGATCTACTTAGTTATACAAGCTGTGGCGAGATACCCACCCACCCATATACGTACAGTGGCATTGACCCACCCGCCCATACACGTACAGTGGCATTGACCCACCCGCCCACCCATACACGTACAGTGGCATTGAACCAGTTTAATTGAACATTAATACAATATGATTATTTGTATGTAAGAAAAACAATATCTTATATTGATCTGTATATAAGAAAAGTGAAACAAAATTCGCGTCCTTGGTCATATTATACATTGTTGGTATTATGCCCTCACCATAAACATAGCAGACTATTATACCGGTACATCCGTCTTCTTTAGGCAGACACAAGTTATGGAATCGTGCTTTGGGGCAACTGATACAGTATATTCATAATTCAGAAGCAATTTATCACTTTCAGCTCTTATTTTTTAAACTTAAAATCTGAACAGTAGTTAATTTGAACATATTTATATCCATGCATATTTTTTTATTAATATGTAAAATTAATACTGAAAGAGTTATTATAAGGAACAAAAAGTAAATACTACAGAAAAAAACCAAATTAAATAACTGATGCACAGCTTAAACTAAATAAAAAAAAAAAAAAAAACCAATAATTTGTTAGTTACAAGGACTCTTAGTATAAAAGAGTTTCTCGTAGTTTACAAGAGGGGTTTTGTTTGTGGTTAATTGTAAAGTTCAATCAATTGTATTCTTTAATTCATTTCTTCAATCTGCCAGAATCACAAATTTTAAAGGCTATCAGACTAAAATACATGATAAGTTGCTAAAACTGCCATGTTTACTTGATTTAATTTTCTAAATCCAAAACTGGTTTTACATGGCATTAATTATTTAACTATTGTGAATTTATTCCTTCCAACATGTTTCCTGTATTATCATGAATAATGGTAATATTCATGATAATACGAATATTCATTGTTGCACTACGAAGCAAATCAGATAATTCATAGACTATTTTTATTTCAATAATCCAAGAGGTCCATTACAAATTCATTACCAAACTTTTAATAAATATGTTGCTGACATTATGATATCTAAATCAGCTGTAAAGTGTTTTGAATTATTTAGAAGCTTATTGGCATTAACTTGAGATCGGCATGATTCTGAACAACTAATCAAAGTGGTTTAGTTCAGAAGGAGAGAGTTTATAGTAACTGCCGTAAGTAGAGTGGTCACTTCTACATAGATAATAGTAGACCATTCTTGTACCTACGATTTCCACATACATGTGCGATGAAAAAACACATCAATAAAATACTTTTTTTATTGATTCTTGACAGACACATTGACCATTTGCGAAAATGTAGGGGTACACGTTAGTCAAGGTCACTGTTACTGAGTTGTATTACAAAGGGTTATGTCTAAATAACACTAACATAACCATCAATCAACAGAATCAGGGTCCAATAATATACCCAAGGAATCTTTTTGATATGAAAATATACAAGAGAAAGCAAATTAAGGAATAGTTCATCAAAAGTGGCAAGTAAAATAACATGTAGGCATATCATATATGGAATATCGGGCCACAAATTACCTTAAAGAAGAAATCTTGGACACTTAATGGGTACTGGGCGTTTTACTTTTGACAGATACAGTAACAGATTTACATAAGGGATCGATCTGACCTGGATTACAAACGAATCAGCTGATCTTAAAGTTTTGTGACCTTATTTTGAATTGACTCGAAGGAAAATATCTTCCTCTAGCCATGTCAACAAACATGAACAGCCTTATCTGCTCTAGTTTCCTTAAAGTATTCATAATTCTCCTCATTCTGCACCGTGGAACCCCTTTCATTTCAAAGGTCTCCTAAATTAGTCAGTTCTGTGACTTGCGATGCTCTACTCTGCTTTTTTCCTTACCATCTACTTGGTTCCACAAGATTACCCAGATAGTATTTTAGAAATTAGCTGGTTCAATTGCAGACTTTTTACCTTAATCCTAGATTTAGACATGTTCCTGATTTGCACTTTTGGACATGATTTTAATGTATCATGTAGTGCTCACTGTTGGAATGATTATCCTTTTTAAGTGTCCCACTTTCTTCAGATAAGCTAATCGCACAGAAATTGTAAATCCTCCTTCATAGAATGTAACTCTATTGTAGTAAAAAAAATATTTCAAGATTTTGCACATGTGAGTTTAAACCTAAAATTGTTTTGTGAGGCTGCTTTTTTACTATATACTGGATAAAGTAATAGTATTTAGTATAAAGAAACACTTATCTGCTAGGCAATAAGAGCTGTTAACACTCTAAATCTACAAGTTCAGATCATACACCTATTTTACACGACTGAACACTACACGATGATTACACGAAAATAATGTCCATAGGTGCAAATCAGGAATATGTCTAGATCTAGAGTTGAGGTAAAAAGTCGGCAATTGAACCAGCTAATTTTCTAAAATACTATCTGGGTACATTTCATGTGAGATAAACCAACCAAATAGAGTGGAGCATGGTATATTACAGAACTGCCTAGTTTAGGAGACCATTAAAATGAAAGGGGTTTTGAGGTGCAGAATTAGAATTCTGAGCACTGTCAGGAAACTAAAGCAGATAAGGCGGTTCACACTTGCTGACATGGCTAAAGAGAGATACTTTCCTCAGAGTCTCAACTCAAAATAAGGCTACAAAATTTTACCAAGCGCCTTAATCTAGTGAATAAATATGCAAGTCCATGTAGCTTAAGAAGCTTAATATTGAGCTTATGTCGGGTATTAATAGTGAATGTAGGAGTTGAAATGGACTTGCGTTCTATGGCATTGTACTGTAGCCAGGAGTAATTTGAAGGATCATGAGCTAGAATTCAGCTGCGGCTGGTACTTTTCACATGTAAATTTCTGTGGCATAAAAAATAATAGGGTCCAGCTTTAATACACAGTGTCTGGCTTGAGGGAGAAGGATGACGAGATCAGTGTTTCTATTATAACTCTTGTTTAGCAAGTTTTTACTATTGAAGGGGAGGAGGAAGACATATGTTTTCGAAGTCTTTGAAATGGCTGGAATATTTTAGTTTAATTGGCATTAAAATGTAGTAGGACATATAAATAAATGAAATAACTGACACATAACTTGTATATATATATATTATATCTAGAACAAATGAATTAAAATATGAACACACGAGGAAAAATTAGGGTTCAATTTGATGACTGTTTCAGATTTCATGTAGATTTGAGTCGTCAAGATCTACAGTTTGGATTGGAGTGTCCAAACTATTATACATAAATTAGAAACAAAATCTGTCCAAGGCATGAAGCCTAAACAACCCTATCATTGCAGCCTTCTCTGACAGGGATTTTGTTTATCTGTAAATAATGTCATTTCTGTTTCTGAGGAAAAATAAAAGATAACTTCTAACAGGAGGCAAGATCTAAAACATAACTTCAGTAAGAACAACAATCATGGACGGCAGTCAAGCAATTTGGAGGTGTACATGTTCAACACAAGATATGTATATATATATATATATATATATATATATATATATATATAAACTTTTTGTTTACATAGCTCATCAACATCATTTACTAATTAAAGCCTCAAGATATTTTAAGTCTGGCTGTGGAGAACATTCGTCAGTCAGAATCATTTTAAAACTACAAATGCCAACAAAGAGGCTGAAACGTCTTGAGACTAATTAGTTAGTAAAAATCTGTACATATAATTTGTGTTGCAACTAAAATAAGTATATCAAGATACTTGACATACATATAACCCAATAAGACAAAAGAAGTCTTCAGCTAAATTATGACTTTTATGAGCAATATATTTCTTTATCACTTGCCAATAGTTTATTATAAAGTTCTACAGCTTTCATTTCACATATAAAAACTGTATGGTAATCATTCTAAAATGTATTTTCATAATATAATGCTTTCTTTTCATAAATAATTTGACTTTTCAATTTTTTATGAATTTATATATGTATTGTTATGAACATATTGTTTGGTATGTTATGTGTGGACCCCACTATCAAATGGTCTTCCACTTGGCAGAGCCATATCAATGTAAGAATGTTTGAATAAAGCATTCTATTCTATAAATTTATGTAAATCATCAACATTAACTTTAAAGGATTATCAATTAATTAACAATTAGTTATTAAGGTTGAATACTAAAACATAGACATTTTGTTAATTCAGACGCTTTACACAATACCTTGAGTCATGAATTCAGACTGCAGTATCTGGCGAACACTAGGTCTTTTGTCAGGGTCAGCCTGAAGCATATTCATGATAATAGACCCAGCTGCTGTTCGCTTGATCTCTTGGGGCAGTTTGTATTCACAACGCTTGATACGAGAGTATGTTTCTTTCAGTGTTGAGGTTTCAAACGGTGGCTTGCCAACAAGGAGTGTGTACCTGCAATGGCACATCTCTGGTAAACTAGCAAACCCACTCCAGCATGCTTTTTTACAGGTTGTTTTTAGGTGGTGTTTCATAATGAAATCAGTCAGTACATAAACAGAGAGTACCCACTAATTTCTGCAACTTCCCATCACACAAAAAGGATACGATTAGCAGAGCTTGACGAAAAACAACCGCCCACCCATACATGTACAGTGGTACAACCTGCATGTCCACCCTTCAACTACAGTGGTTTTGACTCAACCACCCACCCATAAACGTACAATGGTATATGCAGGCAGTTAAGAGGAACAGATTAGGAAAACAAAACAAAATAAAGAAGAAATTAGGGGTTGGTTAGAAAGTATACATTTCTCGAGGTAATTTGCTCATGTTTAACTAAAGAAAGAAGAAAAGTCAGTACAAATGAAAATGTCAAAAGAAATAATGATGAACATATTAAAAATTAGTGATGGGTCAGTTCCTTTTTTTTTTTTTTTTTCTGGTTCGGTTCTTTAATGAAATCTGTTCTCGGTTCCCGGTTCTGAGTACTTTTTGAGAAAGTCTCAGAAAATTTTTCTAGTACTTTACGCCATTGAATCAAGAAATTATGTGGAATCAGTCAGTAAAAACAGTGCATAGTATTTTGGCTATTTCTCACATATGAAATATAATAAACCCTAAAAATCTATAAAATGACATACAATATTTCCAATAACTAGAGAATTGGTAACATTTAATTTATTTTCAGGGTAAGATTGCTTACATTTTTTGCACAAAGAAAGTATTTACTTTAAATTTAAAAAAGTATACAATTTAGCTAAATGGAATATAATGCACAACTTAGTATGCAACTGAAACTAACCTTGAAGAAATTACAAAACTTATTAGTTTAGTAATAAAACTTACTAAAAAACAAATCACAGCAATTGATTGAAATTACCACAACTAAATTTAAGAGGATGATGTAATTGTAGTATGTTAAAAATAAACAGCATAAACAAATAATAATATAATTATTTTAAAAAAATATTTTTACAAACTATTGGTTCTTTTATCAAATGATGATAATACTGAATAAGAAAATATAAATGCTACTCACATTCATAAAAAAACTATAAAGCCAATAATAACATAAATGTTTGTAGAAATCACAGTGAGTATACATTTTGCTTTAAATTTAAGAAATAACAAACTATTTGGGTCAGTAAATGTTCAGGCAATGCAATTGAAAACATCAATCCTTCAAACATTAATCCAATTTAAGACTTTGTAAAATGAAAAAAAAAAAAAAAAATAGCATAACTATTTTAAAATAAAAGTGCTAAAGACTCATTTTCTTTGGTTTTGACACAATATTAATCTTAAACATTTATTTTTCAATCGAATTCCCTAGGTTTTGTATGCATTGTTTTTCATTACAAGTTTAAATAAATAAACTATAATATCTTATGTTCATCATAAAACCCTTTTATTTTTCAAAATTCACAATTAAACTAGAAGCATAATTAACTTCAGAATGTTAGATGGATTGTTCCCACAAGTTGTTTTTAATTAGACAAGTAATAAGAAAGGGTTGCGATAAACAAGGGTGGAGCTCATGTGGAAAGAACATGACTGGACTCTTGAACAAAAACTGAATGGCTTTAATTCACTGCCTTTGCATGTGAATTCCTCTTCATTAATGTTATCTCTTTTGACCTGCTGATAAAGAAGTGGCCAGACTATGGGCGAAAATTATCTGACTTAAATATTTTGTTTATCTCATGGCCAAATCACATACTGATAAGGAAGTGGCCTTCTATGGGCAGATATTTTCTGACAAAGTTATATTGTTTATCTTGTGACGGATGTTGTTAGACTGTTCTGTTTATCAGCACTTTTCACACCTGAAATTTCTGATATGAAAGCTATCTCCCCATTTGTTTCTCTAGAACCGGGACCGCAGAACCTAGATTTTCCCATCGGTTCTCGGGTCTTTTGTCAATAACCAATAGAACCGAGTACGGACACTAGGGACCGACCCATCCCTATTAAAAAAAAAAACAAACCCGAACTAAAATATAAATATATTATATACATATCAGAACAGATGCTGTACTGATACCTGGATTAACAGCAATCTCATAAGTACCGCAGAAAAGGAGTCTATAGCAAAAACAGTTCTTAATAGTTTTTTTATTACAGTTTAATCTTGATAATCCGACAGTTAAGGGACCGACGGTGTGTCGGATTAACATTAACGTCGGATTACCAAATGTCCATTGTAATTCACGAGAATTATGATTTCTAAGATAAACTGAATGCACTACGTACACCCTTCTTAGAATTTCTGCGCTATCAGCCGTAATAAAATGAGGCTGACAACACAATTGAATAAATGTAAGCAAAGAAATTATTCAACATTTGTACAGTAACACAGTAAGGTTTATTACATACAGTATTAAGTGTATAGTACGTCATCTGATGTGGCGTCGGACTACCAAACGTGTCGGACTAGTAAATGTCGGAGTATCAAGAGTGTACTGTATATTCAGAATTTATAACCGAGAAAATTCAGACAAGATAAGACTGTATTGTAGAATAATTGATGAACTGGCTGACAGCCTCCCATATAACAATTTGGGATTAAACCTAAACAGGAGAACTAGATAAAAACTTTTCAGTTTGTAGTAATATTAGGCATAGTACATTTGCTAGAAGCCCTAAATATGTATGTAGGTACTGCTGTTAAAAATTGCAAGAGAAGAATTCACCAATGAGCAGTAATTGAGTCCACAAGGACTACATTACTAAACTCCTTGTACATAACTCCATATAATGTCGGCGCTAGTGGCGCAGTTCTGTTTCAGCTACTTGGGGAGACTGTAGGCGATAGGTTCTAAGCTCAATCCTCTTAATACTGACACAGCATTTGCACACTGGTAAGATATAAGTGGTATCCAAAAAGTAAGTTTCCTATCTTTAGTATTCATATCGTACAAAGCTGACAGTTCCGGGGCATAGTGTATTGTAGCATGGTTGTAGTGGCACCACTAAGTACCAGTTTGGGACGTGCACACACGGTCAGTATGGCTGTCGCCATGGAGGCACCACTCAGTTGCCACTGGTTGTGAGGTGCGCAGTTAAATTTGATTTTTAACAGCGAAAAATGAATCAGTTGTGGATATCCATCGGCAAATTTGCAATACAAGCCAACAGCCCTTGCTTCGCTACGGGGTTATTCTTTGCGTTTGCTTATCCTTCCCCATGGTTCCCCCTAAACCATCACGTAGATGGATGGTCTAGAAAATACTATAAGTCTTTAGGGAGATTTCAACACGGTTATCTCAATATCGTAAATAAACCAAATAGATTTTATATGTACCAAATAGAGAAAAAATATACAGTAAAAGTGTAGTTAATTGTAAACTCTTGATGCATCAAAAGGATACATGTCAAACATACAAAATAAATATGTATATATATTTACAAGACAGCTGTTATTAATTTACTAAAATCAACCCACTGTTATCCTTAGGGAACAATGTTTTAGGGACAGTTCCTACCCCTTAGGAGAAGTTCATCAAGATCAAAATACTTTAGTTTTCCTATTTAGTCTACAAAAAATATATGTACCAAATTTAAGCTCTGTAACATTATGGGAAGTGGGAGAATTAGTGATGAGTGAGTGAGGGTTTTCTATTTTTATATACAGGGTGGACAGAAGTTAGTGTTAAAAAATTTTTCTGGTGAAACTACCACATATTAGTGACAAAAAAATGGAAATATTATCATCGTCACCCCAACCATGTTTAATAAATAGACATTTTTATTGTTTTTTTAAGAAACATGTTTTGTTTTAGTAAAACTTAGTTTTCACCACTATTCATTAACATTTTTTCCTTTTTGGCGTGTTTTTTTAAATCTACACAACATTTTACATAGGAATTCAAGGTAAAGAAATTTTTTATTGTGAGTTTATTATAAACGAATTTGTGACAAAATGAAATTTTAGGCTTTTTTAAAAATAAGTCACAAGATATACAGGCCGAGGACTTCCTTAAAATAGTTACTGAAGAGAGGCCAATAACAGAAAAAACTTTCTCGTTTTTTAAGCTTTAAAATGATGTAATACAACTGTACTCTCATACTCGTCTTCTAATGGTTAATACAGAATATATCCTGAAAAACAAGGTTAGCTTAAAATGCCAAGGGATCATTGAAGTAGTCAAAATACAGTTTAAATTTAAGGTAATGCCTTAATTAACTGTGAATTTGACGGTCAGGGCCATGAGAAAGCGTGCAAGGGCTTGCATAAGAAACGGAGGCAGACAGTTTGAGCATACTCTGTAGATTACTATATTTTCTGTGTTCTTCTTCTTTCATTATTTTTAGGTGTTAATCTTGTGAATAACATACGTACTGTAGTGAATAAAAAAAAAATGTTATTTTGACTACTTCAATGATCCCTTGGCATTTTAAGCTAACCTTGTTTTTCAGGATATATTCTGTATTAACCATTAGAAGACGAGTATGAGAGTACAGTTGTATTACATCATTTTAAAGCTTAAAAAACGAGAAAGTTTTTTCTGTTATTGGCCTCTCTTCAGTAACTATTTTAAGGAAGTCCTCGGCCTGTATATCTTGTGACTTATTTTTAAAAAAGCCTAAAATTTCATTTTGTCACAAATTCGTTTATAATAAACTCACAATAAAAAATTTCTTTACCTTGAATTCCTATGTAAAATGTTGTGTAGATTTCAAAAAACACGCCAAAAAGGAAAAAATGTCAATGAATAGTGGTGAAAACTAAGTTTTACTAAAACAAAACATGTTTATTAAAAAACAATAAAAATGTCTATTTATTAAACATGGTTGGGGTGAAGATAATAATATTTCCATTTTTTTGTCACTAATATGTGGTAGTTTCACCAGAAAAATTTTTTAACACTAACTTCTGTCCACCCTGAATATATAAATTCATGGTGAAGGAGTAATGTCCATCCAAATGGTTCACCATTGGCAGTTAACATTTACTGAATTTAGGAAAAATGTGCACGACGATGACCGTAGTGGCCGACCAACGACATCTCACGAAAACAACGTCAATGATGCAATGTGAGCAGGTCATTAACTCAGACTAATGACACACTTGAAGCCATTTTAAATAAACTACCTTCTAATATGATCGGATCATGATATAACTACATAATGGTCCTTCCTGCCGATAAAGTTTCCACCACTGTTATTCTCAACAAATCCGATTATATCAATGAAATTAACCCCCACATTGTGTTTGTAGGTGGAGGAATCGGAATTCCTCCACCTACAAAAAAATTGACTTTGACCCAACCGAAAAACACAACCAAGAACTGAAAAATCTCCTCCTTCATCATGCTAAACACCAAAATCTAATCACCGCCAAACAAATCCTGCTTATCAATGAACAGACTATTCCATCCCAGTTTTATATACTACCCAAAATCCACAAATGCACCATCCCTCCCACTGGTAGGCCTATTGTGGCCAGCTACAATTTTGTTACCGAACATTTCTCTGCCTTTGTCGATGACAAACTTCAACCTCTAGTATGACAACTTCCCCAATCTCTACCCCTTAACGACAAACTGGTTAACATTGATGCCACTTCACTGTACACCAATATACCCCACCCATGAGACTTAGCTGCTATTGAGTATTTCCTCAATACACGCCCTCCAAACAACAAATCTAGCACTTCCTTCCTAGTACAGCTGACTCAATTCATCCTTGAAAAAAAACCACTTCCAAAGTTCTGGAATCTTCCTTGCACGCCAATGGATAACAAAATTCCATGACCCACCTAATCTGAACATACGATAGACCACTTCCCCTCAACCCCTTCCCCATCAGCAAACTTCATATATATACCAACTAAAAAAACTGCATCAATACCTGAGTGGTGTTCTATGGATGTACAACCCCCACCACTCCCCAGCAATAGTGGAAGCCATGTCAGTCTCTCTCTCTCTCCCCCCCCTCTCTCTCTCTCCACCTGAAGAAAGTGCCAGTGGCACTGAAAATTTGTGTGATTATGTGTTTCTTTTGTGTATGTTACTACTGTGGTGTTAGTGAACTTGTCTTCTAAGGTAAGTTTCCTGATGTCCCATCTCTCCAATATGCTAATTCTTGGCCTAGTGCCCTTTAACCTAACCTAGAATTTTAAATATAATAATTCTTGTCCAGAAAACTGACAGACTGAAGAGTAGAAATATATTACTATATATTATGTGATATTTATATTTTATTTTGATCAACCAATCATATGACAAAGTAAAGTACGTATATTAGTTTATGGCCATGCTAAATTGAAACCAAGTACTATTTTCCCACTTCTGATCATAGGGTTGTTAAATGGCACCTGGTGGAAGTTTTCTGTCTATCAAAACAGTGCTTTGATCTGCTCATGCTGAGAGGAACTACTTACATGATACATCCGATGGACCATACATCCACCTCAAAGCTGTGGCCTTTCTTGTTCAGAATCTCCGGTGCAATGTAGTTCGGAGTGCCACACAAAGTCCTGGCAACAACAATTATTCAGTTAATATTTTATATTCTATTCTGTTATGATAAATAAACTGTTGTAACTCAAAATCCACTTTAGACACTATGCTCATTTTTTGAAATGTTAATTTGAACCTTTAATGGATTTAATCTGCTAACTAACTACAAATATACCATCAAGATTTTTTTCTATGCAGCTGAATTATGATAAAAAATAGGTGTAATGTAAATATTCCTTAAATACAAAATATTTCTACAGATTAAAATTATCAAACTTTTTTGGCAAAACTTTTATGGAAAAATGTATGTATCATACTTTTCGGAAAGCTGTACCATATATTGCTATAATAAACAAATTTTTAAAGGTACTGCCATGGGAATTCCACTGCCCTGTTTCGTAGCTAACCTATTCATGAGCAATTTTGAAAAAAATGCCAGAGAAACATTAACATATTTGATATTTCCCTCAATATTGGTTTAGATATGTTGACGATATATTTGCAGTATTAAATACAAATCAAAATTCTAAAAACTTTCTTAATCAATTGAACTCTTTTTACCTAACAATAAAATTTACTTATGAATCTGAATCTAATTTTAAATTACCATTTTTAGACATATTAATTGCAAGAAGCCCAAATTCTCTGCAACTTTATTTTGATATTTTTGAAAACCAACACATACAAACAGATTGATCACTAATGATTCATATCATCCTCCAGCTCAAAAAAGAGCTACATTCCATAGTATGATTTATAGATTAATAAACACACCCTTAAATCAAGAAAATTTCGAAAAAGAACTTTCATATATATTGCTATTTACAACGGTTACAATCCTACATTAATTGATAATATGTTAAATAAATCTACTAAGAAAAAGATTAAATTTGCATTTTTTGTAAGAGTTTGCTAAAACGGTTATTTCTCAAGTATTTATGAACCAAATTACTTATTTCTTTTTTTGTTATAACCAATAAAGACTGCTTTAAATGGAAATTTTACATTAGACAGCATTATGTGTAATGAAAAATTTTTATAACATAAAAAACTACTTACAAAAAATATTTTTTTTTCAAATTTCCAAGTTTGAGCATCATTTTTGATTTTTAAAAAAATCCATAAGCATCACTAGTAAGCAGGGTGTCAAAGTATATATGTTCATGAACAAAATAAAAAAAACACACTGAAATTCACTGAAAAATAAAAAAGTTATTGCCGTTCTTCAAAAAACTGTAAAACTCACAAATTCACACTTTTTGTGTCCTGTAGGTACTCAGAGAATATTATTTCTAAAAATAGCATACATGAATAAAAACACTTTCTTTTATAAAGTTTATGAACATAATACATATTTAGATCTAAGAAAATATAAAATGTTCCCTTTATTTACAATATCTACACATTATATTTTTTATATATGCCATTATTTGACCTACTGTTCCATCACTTATTGGTGAATTAGGTCTAACTCTTTTCATTTTGTAATGTAAATAACAACTTATAACTAAACACAAATAACTAACAACTGTAAAACTAACAAATAAAAGAATAAGAGTGATATTTATACTGTTTACACAAGAACACAAATGCCGACTGAGCAATATATATAAACAAAGCCAGTCAGCTGACTCAATGACGCAAAAGCAACTTAATTTTCGTCAACAGAGCTACTGCATAGAATATCAAATAATATTCGAACATTATTTTTTTCGATATAAATACATCTTTATCTTTGCAACGGACCCAGAATGCAATGATTTAGATAATATATAATGATAGCATAAATCGAAAAAGAAACGTCCGTGTATACGGACGTTGGCACTTCTCGCATAAATCGCCGACGTCCGTATATACGGACGTTGGCACTCAAAGGGTTAAAATTAGTGGGCAAGTTTTACCTTTAGTAAACAATTATCAAAAACCATTCAACATTCCTTCAAGAAAAATACAAATATAATTCCTTCATTCAAAACTGTAAACAAATTAAAAAACAAACTAAATAATCCTAAAGACATAATTAAAAATGAAAATCTATCTGGAATTTCTGAAATTAATTGTAAGAATTGTGAAAAAAAATACATAGGACAAACTAAGAGAAATTTAAAATCCAATTTGCAGCCCCTGAACTGTTGTAAATGGACTAAAATAGGTGTACTTTACCTTCACGTCAAACAGTTCACAATTTTAAAAACAGAGAAATTTAAAAATAAGATTTAAAGAACATTATTCACATATTAAATTTAATAGAGAAGAAAAATCAGCAGTCGCTAAACATTGCTTAACAACAAACCATAGCATCACAAAACAAAATAATAAAATCCGTTTCATCTTCAAAACATTTAAATGCCTGGGAAACCTATTTTATTAACAAAAGTGATTCATCTTTAATGAATAATGAAAGTGGGCCTATTCAAAACGCTTGTTTATTATCATCACATTTTATAAAAAATTATACACTAATATATATATATATATATATATATATATATATATATATATATATATATAAATTATTAGTAATTTACCATATGTTTACAATTTTATAATTCATTTAATTATTTACATATGTTTTTAAATTAATTATTGTATTTTTTGTTTATAGCCAAATATAAATTTGTGTTGCCTGATGATGCCAGCTTTGCTGACAAAAGGCCTCGAAAAAAGTATTTTTTATTGGGGATTTTGTAAAAATTTATTGACAACTAGGAATACCAATATCAACTCCATCTGAAATTTACAATTTAATTATTGGTGATGTTTCTGTTTTAATATTGTTATTAGTTGTTATGTGGTATATAGGTACTGTTGTTTGTATTATTATCTTAAAGCCCATGTTTAAGTGATGTATATATTGCTATGTAATAATTTTTATATATTATTTTTTTTTCAAATTATTTTCAGTTAAACTAATATTGCATATATTACGCTAAATATGTATGTATCCATTAAATAATGTTAGATTTTTTTCTTTTTTTAATACAAGCTGTTTATTATAAGTCATCTTGGTTTATGTACAGTATTGTGCGAATTAATGGAATCACTGTGAAATTTTTCAATATTCACAGTTGGCAACACTACCTACACAGTTGACAGCTGACCAAGCATGGAAAACATAACCTTACTTTTCTCTGCCTTTAGTTTGAGTGTGTTTTAAGTCATTTCTTACCAAGCTTGTGTTGTTTTTGGGTTTTTTGTACTATTTTGTGTTGTTTTTGGTAACTAGCGAGTTTGTTTTAGTTTTATTCCAACATTGATATTACGCCTAGGAAGCGTGAAAAGATTGTCACGTTGAGTGAACACACTACTATGTCACAAAGAGAGATTGCTAGAACGTGTGGAGTGAGTCAGGGGGTAGTAAGCAAAATTGTGAAGTGTAAACGAGAAACGGGATCAGTGGATGTGAAAAGGTTAGGAAAATGTGGAAGAAAGAGAAAAACAACACCAGCAGATGATAGATTTTTACTTCGAAAGAGCAAATTGGACCCAAGAAAATCAAGCCAAGACCTACAAGATCAGGTATAGTGATTCATGACTTAACTGTTCGTAAAAGACTTTTGGAGAGTGGTAGAAGGGCAATTCGTCCACAGAAAAAACAGCTTCTAACTGAACGAATGAAGAAACAAAGGCTACTGTGGGCCAAAAAATATTCTAATTAATTGGACTGTAGGCGACTGGAAAAAAGTCCTATTTACAGATGAAACCCACTTTATAGTTCAGGGACAGCGGTCGAAATTCGTCAGGAAGTCTGACAATGAAAAGCTTACACCATCTCATATTGATCAAACCGTAAAACATCCAGTCAAGAAAATGTTTTGGGGATGTTTTTCATACATAAGGGTTGGATCTTTGGTGCCAATTGAAGGCATGATGAACAGCCAAAGATACAAATCCATGTTGGAAAAGTGTTTGGACAAACAACTCCAAAAATGTCAACCCCAAGGAGGAGCGATTCTTCAACAGGACTCTGCTCCCTGTCACAAATCAAAGGAAATGATGGCATTTTTCAAAAATAAGAAGATTAATGTTTTAGATTGGCCCGGTAATTCGCCCGACCTCAACCCCATTGAAAATTTATGGGCCATTTGCAAAGCTAGACTGCGAAAAATCGACTGTACCACTAAAATAAAAATGATAGAAGCGGTCATTCAGGTTTGGTATCGAGATGAAAGGATATCTGACAACTGCCAGAAACTCATAGAATCTATGCCAAAACGGGTAAAAGCAGTAATTGCTGCCAAAGGGGGACATATTTCCTACTGAATGATGTAAGTTTACCTTTATAGTTTTGTCAAAATATAATTTTTTAGTAAATGAACTGTTTTTTCATTAGAACAGCCTATGATTCCATTAATTCGCACAATACTGTATGTAACTCTTTGCCGTTAATAAATAAATTAATAAAAAATAAATAAATAAAGATTTATTTTTTTGTATTATATATGCACATAACATATATAATACAAAATAAGTAAATACATACAGCACTTGATTACGATGTATTTCGTACTTTCCACAAAATCAAAATTGGCCAATTATTTATACGGACACTTAAAAATAAAAAATTACTAACATATAATAAACTAAAGTAATGATAAAACGACTAAATACACAGTTTCAAAGCTATAAGGCGGCGGACAATGACAACCGTTTGGTTTGACAGTCGCTGTGTATACACGCTTGTGGCATTGGGCGGCGCAGCAGAAATGTACACTGCCAGAGAAAAACCAGTCTCGTAGTGATTGACAGGCCAACAAAAAGTCGCGAGTCGCACAATGTGTCTCTCATGAGTCACCACTCATAACCCAAACGCGGATTAAATTAGAAACATTATTACGAAAATAATGTTTTTGTAATTATTACACGTATATGCGCTTACGGCGTTTAGAGCAAAGTCAACAAATGTGTGTATATGCGCTTACGGCATGGTAAGTGTTAAGTGTCAATATGAATGATCCGGCCAATTTTGATTTTGTGGAAGGTACTAAACTAAATACATCGTATTCAAGTGCTATATGTATTTACTTAATTTTTATTATATTTGTTATGTGCAGGCCCTGTCTTTATCAGTTTATGTAAAAGTAAATGTACTCAATTATACATATTTTATTAATAGTAATAATACTTTGTACTGGTTCATATTGTATAAGTGATCTATGCCTAAGGCTTACTTTTCAAGTAAAAGTTTGCTTATTTACATATTCATATATAAGAAAAAAGGTAAAGTAAGCTAATAAAAGTTTCAAAATGTTATCAAACAATTTATTTTCTTGTACAGAACAATACAAAAAAATGAGCAATTAAAAAATATAATTTTGATTTTTTTACAATAAATTAGCGCTTAATGAAAATAGGCATTGTATAAATGGCGCTTTAAGCGTTAAGAAGCTGATTTGAACCAAAGTGTTCAAAGAACATAGATACAATTATTTAGTTGTTTAAAAATTTTACATTCATATAAAAGAAAAGCAATTCCATCCAGAATTGAAATTTGAAGCACCCTTGATTTATAGTAAAAATTGTGTATTGTAGCATAAAGACAGCTGTGGAAACTGAATACAATATTTCTAAAATGTACCTTAGAAATGTTGTAACAGATACACTTACGTTTATCATTCAAACTAATTTAAGGTTATTTCCAATAAAGTCTTTCTTCAAATATAAACTAAACATACAATAAAACTTACTTCTTTCGCTGGCCACTGTATTCAATTTTAGCAGCTAACCCAAAGTCACCGATCTTAACTTCAACATCATCATTAATAAACAGGTTGCCTAGTTTAAGATCCCTGTGAATGATTCCTTTCTCATGCAGGTACAATACTCCTTCTAGTATTTGCTTCATGAAGTAACGTACTTCTGGTTCTGTTAATGTCTTTCTCCGCCTGAAAGGTAAAAACTGAATAAATAAGTAAAATAGAAATATTTACTAAATTTAGCAAAATTGTTACAATAACGCTGCAAAGCAAGATAGTTTGAATTCAAATTCTTGTTGAACACGGAGGTAAATATATATTTCAATATATGATAATATACAAATATACACCGGAATATACACTTTGCCAGTAACACACATATGCAGTTTCGTTTTGTCAACTGGCCGGTTTTTTAATCGTCGATGTTTTGTGTATAGTGTTTATTCGTCTGAATGTTCAAATTATAACTTTTCACATCCGAAGTGATGATCAAGACAGAAGCTTAATGTTCAATAACTTAACAATAAAACCTTAGGTTTTGATACCATTGGTAGTTTTAACCATTAATGGATCATTTGGCAGTACCCAGGTAACTTTAGACCTTTTATTGGTTAAATACTTCAACCAATCTACAGTTTTTACTATAATGGTAATAGTTAATCTTAGGTGAACTAAATGACGTTTTTCTGTCCCACACTTGGGAATAATTGGAATGAAACAATAACTTTTTTACCATACTTTTGCCCTCATATCGGTGCTGAGTATATTTACCTACTACGCTTAAAAAATTTGTTTCTATCATAAACAAATTAGAGTCAGATAGTACATATAAATATATACAAGGTGTTTAAAAATTATGTCAAAAAATTGACAGTTGAAAAATAAAAGAATTAAAAAATAAGCAAAGGAAAAAGATGATTATTAGCAAAGGAAAAATATCTGATTATTAGCATATATCATAAGATAATTTTTTCCCATCACAATGTCTAATGGTGTTTTTTGTATAAGTGGCTTAAGCTACAGAATAAAGTTTTGCACATCTGTTTGTCCTTTTCAGACTAACACTTTGCATTATATGAGAAAATATCTCTAATAGTTTCAAAATAGCGGCCGTTAGAACATTGATGCTGAATTTCATTAAAATCAATGTTCTATAGAACATCTTTCTTTAATCCAAACTAATTAAACCGGGGGGGGGGGTGTTCGAATTATCAAATCATTCGGATTACAGAACATATTGTTATTTTCACATAAAAAATTAAAATATATCATACTTAAGGTTTAAAAAAATGAAAAAAAATGCTTTGCAGTGTAAAAGATTGTATTGTTTATTCAACAACGTACATACTATACAAACGTTAACTACAGTAACTAAAAATTATACTGTTTATCGTACACAGTATATTTGTAATGTTGCTTTTATAATAAAAATGAGAAACTGAACCGGGTAAATATTTATATAAGAACTGGAAAATGTCTCGTGGTGGTGTTCGGATTAGTGGACGTTCGGATTAAAGAGGATCACTATAGATACAAAACAATGTCATGGGACATGGAACATAGATTGTTTGATACATCATTAAATCTCTGATTATTTTAGTCTGTACACATGTGGATGAAATAAGTATTTTCTAGTTTGGCTAGAAAAATTAAATTGTATTAATTTATGTTACAATTTTATTTTTCGTTCATGTTTCTCTTCAAATTTCTATGGTATGTTTGTAATTACTGAGTGTAATAAAGATTGTTATTTTATTTTAAGCTATTTATGTTAGATTTTAGTGTCTACGGACGTCATAGAGAGCGGCATGTTGACTGCATGGAACTTATTATGAGAACTGGACTCAGATTTATTTTTATTTTTTTTTTTTTTTTCGCAACTGGAAATACTGGAAAAAGGTCAGTGTAAATTTTCTTAAGTGTATGTTAAAAAGAAATTTTACTAGTTATTAAGAGATGGAAAATAAATTCATTCATTTGTTATGATTGGTTGACAAAATGAAAGAGGAATTTCATTTAGTGTTCGAGGTTTGTTGGTAATTATATAAGTCTAATAATTACCAACAAACCGTCGTTTTCTGCATTTTGCTAACTTAAATAAAAACTTACTGGATGGAGAAAATTTAGTCTAATATGTCTATACATTTCTATAAAACAAACCAACATAATACATTTTTTACAAAACACTCTAACATCAGATTTGTTGTTCAAACGACTTCTGTTAAAAATGTTTTAAAAAATTACAATTTACCAACAACAAAATTAAGACTTTCTTGTCCATTCTATTTAGCTGAACAAATTTTACCTCACTTTCTGGCATTGAACTACGGGTTATTATAAATATTTAATCTAACAAGACATTATCTCTTCATTTAATGATTTTTAACTCATGTTAGAAAGATTTATGAATTTACCTCAGGTCATTCAGTCTTGAAGATTGAGTGTCCAAATGTAATATAAAACACTGAGGAAATTACGTTAAAAATCACATTTCAGCTTATTTCTAATGTGTTAGACAAAAATTAGAAATATTTGCGCCATATTGAAACAAATTAAGATAAATGAATTTTGTTGACTAGAATGAGTTTCTTTCAATAATACTTTAAATATTAGTTGTCCTATGTTTACATTTAAAGATTTCGAGATTCGAACCCATGACTCTTAGTTTTGGAGGACAACGTACATAGATTTAGAAGAAAATATTTTTAATGGGCTCACCATGTGTGCTGTTTTTAAAGAAAACATTTTGTTTTATGCCACTATACCAAACCGTTCACTCGCTATGCATACTGCACAGGTGGTTTGCCTTACCCTCTATAGCAAAAAACTCATTCGAACATAACTAAATTTAGATATGTGATGAAGACACATGTTTTATTTGCATTTTGCGACTTTCAGAATTTTATCTCATCTAAAAATTACTTGTAAATTTAGTAATACAATCTTTTCTCGAGAATGACTCAATGTAGACCTATATAATTACTGTTCTGGACGCATTTTATTATAATCCCTGCAGTGTACTTTTTTACAATATATGACTAAAATGATCCAGAACCTTGGATTAATTTTTGCACTGATTAGCTTTTGTAATTTAGTATAAAATACACCAACCAGTCAACACCTTTTGTGTCGTAAACTTGACTCAGCTACCCTCAGAAATCCTATTGTGTTGCCACTTTCTCATTAATTGTGCAATTGAAATAAGGTCCTTTTCTACAACAAAACAAAAAGTTGGTCTTCAACGACCATATCCCATATTCAAGTTTTACCAACTAGCCAATTAATTTTAGGTAGTCACAACTTGCATATTATGACGGTATGATAGATTTCCCAACGTGCAGCAAACATGAACAAAGTGTAGTTTGCCCATGCTGCCATCACAACATAGCTGCCATAGGCCCTGTCACTACCCTGCAAACGTGCATGAGATATTGATCCCTATTCTGTATTTCATCCATGACCCTCAGACCTTCCCTTTCATCCTGCATTGATGGTTCGTGTTTTCACGTGTGCACTTAAGGTACGTACAAAGTTTTGGCTGAATTGCTTACAAACTATACTTGATCTACTCTTGGGTTTTAACCCTTGTGATGCAGAATAAATTGTTCCTATTTCACTGAAAAAGGGTATTTATTTAAAAATATAAAAATGTAATTTTCCTAATGCAAATTTGGGTTTTAGCTAGAGGATGCAATAAGGTGTAAAAAAATATGGGACCAAAGTATTAAGAAATAATTCAAAAATTAATTTTTTAAATTTTGTAGACAAATTCTAAAAAATAAATATACATATCTATATGTCTATAATTTTTGTGTTTTCAAACTCAGTTTACAGCCAACATAAAATAGAAATAAAAATTTAAAATTAAAAATAAAATAAAAAGACACATTCACGAACGATAATAAAACTATACAACACTAGCAAAACTCCTCACAAAGTAAAATATATCGATTCAAGGATATATCCATTTCACGCGTTATTACACCTATTATACACCTATTGGTAACCTCAGACTGGCAGTCAGGTGTGCCTCAGCTGACAAAACCACTCCCCTTCCCACTACGACTGATCAATCACTTTCAGATCACACTAACCATTTTGTAGACTATAGTTTAGAAAGACTACTATTTAACATTCTCATGAACTCTTAGCAGATCCCACTGCAAGTACAATTTATTAAATGTTATAAAATAGGATTTGGGAGGATATAACGGTTTATCACATTTTGGCCCTAATAGAGGCTGGAGATATGTCTGATTCCCGCATTGCAAGTGTTAAATTTAACCCATTGCGGATTGATTTATTAAGACGTGCGCGCCCGAGCAGGTACAAATTAATTTGCGGACCGGCAGAACAGTAACACCACACCATAAAAAAACTACGGGTAATACCACTGTGTGTGTTTGAGTGGGCGGTGGGTCAATACCACTGTACGTGTATGGGTGGGTCAATACCACTGTACGAGTATAGGTGGATGGATGGGTTAATAACACTGCACACATATGGGTGGGTGGGTGGGTCAATACCACTGTACGTGTAAGGGTGGGCGGATAGGTTAATACCACTGTTGTGAAGCCTTATCGAATACACTAGGCTTGACGACGACAATGGCCTCCTCTCAGTCCTCTGTGTCTGTTTCACTAACCTCAATGTCACTTGCTATATCGGTGTACCGACATGGACAGAAACATACTATATCTAAACTAAATACAGTATTATATTACTGAACAGAATATAAACTGCTCTTTCAACTTCAACATACTACTGCGATCTATTGGATATTAATTAAATTTTTAATAAACGAAACCAGTTTTTATTAAAAATACACAATTGATGAGTAGAGACGCTTACACAACCTGGTAAAGTCTAATGTAACTATTTGGAGGTAAAAGTAAAAGCAGATCGCTTTGCGAGCTGAGCTAGTCAGTGATCCGCAATGGGTTAATGCAACACTAAAATCATTAAAATTGTGAATCACTGAATTAATTTGATAAATAACTTATAAAATGTGAGACTGCAATAAGTATTATGTAGCATAGCGTCTAATTTTGAAATGAAATATTTATTTTAATCCTTACCTGTGCAACTCCATCATAGATCTTTTTCCGCAGAGTTCCAGAACTATATACACAAAGTTCTCGTCATCAAAAAAACTATGAAATCCAACTACATTTTTATTTTTTAAACTTTTATGGATCTGAATTTCCTGGACCATTTTTTCTTTTTGGTTGTTTTTTGCCAGTAATTTTTTTGAAACCACCTTTCCTGCATATGCTTGATTGGTGAATTCATCTGTGATTACATAGCATTTGGCAAAACCACCCTAAAACACATTTTTCGAATATAGACACTAGAAGAGAAATTATAAGAGGCTAAATATTTAATTATAGTAATAAAATAATAAATTACAGTAACAAATTAATAAAAATTAATAAACTTAATGGAAACAGTTCATCTATAAACTAAATTCAATTAAAATTTATTTGTTGTCATTAAACCTGAAACAAGCATAAACAAAGTCACAAGTCTGCAAGTTATATGCAGTCAAGAATAATATAAATAATTATAAAATTAAAAAAAAAACTATCCGTTAAATTATACATAAGCAAACCAAAATACAATTATTATAAAAAATCTAACACGATCACACATTCAAGGTTTAATCTATTAGTAAAAAGGTTTCATCATTAAGAGTAAAAAGGCTACTTTAAGAGCTAATTGAAGGAATGGTTAAAAAATAGTTTTTTCTTTTTTTTTGGAATATTTGTTATCAAATCTTTAAGTTAAAATACCATAACTAGCATAATAGTACGAATACTCAAGGACTTGTAGCACATTTTTTTTTTCTCGTACATAACATTGATGTTTAGTATGATCAATAATTTCAGGATTTTAGAAAAAATATTGAATTATATCAAATATATAAACATTAAACACCGTACAAATTTTCAGCTTAACAAATTTAGTTCTAGAGTGCTCTAGGAGACCTACACTTGTGATATGCTTTTTTATAAAGAATCAAATCTTTTCTCCATCATATTGCTGTTACCACACAAACTAAACAATAAATTTAAATATGGATTGGAAAAAGCAAATAATGTTGCTTTTACACCATGCTATAACGATAAAGCACACAATTAATTAGTTTTTTAGTACGAATATTACTCTTAATTTTTTGCCACTTATGACAAGAAATAAAAAACTTTCTTTGCTTTTTCTTAATTTTTATTTTATTTTATTTTGATGTGATTTTAGTGCTAAATGCGAATTTGAGTACTATTTTGGTACTATTTCTCAAGATATAACGGTAAAACTACTTTGGCTGTGACTTGCGATTAGCAGCTATTATGCGATCTTTAGCAATATAAATAAATGATATTTATATTGATATATAAATTCACAATGACATAACAGATCTAGCATGATTTAGGGCCCAATTAAAAGAACTCTTGATGTCCAGGACGTTCTACATTGTTGGGAAATTTCTTTCTCACTACATTAAATTCCACACTAAATACTGACACTGGTGTTGGAAGTAAATGTGTAACTTATATTGTATGTGCGAATGGCTAAATTATGTTGAATTATATAATACAAGGGACCCAGGACAGATCCCCCCCTCCCACGATACTTGTCTTCAAGTTTCTGAGACCATTTTTTTCTCTACATAGAGAAAAATTTTTTGCTTTGTAAAATATGATTTGAAAAATGTTTTTCCATTCTCTGTGATTCCATGTAGCAATTTAATTTCATAAGTAGGTTAAATTCATAAGACGAATGGTTTACACGATCAAAGGCCTTAATCGATACACAGTTCGCAAAGGCTTTGTTTTAAAAAACCGTTATTACCTCTTGCATTAATTAATCCACAAAACCTATAAAAGTTAGTAGATTTTTTTTTATACCCAAATTGACTTTTGCTTAGAAATTTATTATGGTACAAAAAATTATTTAATTAATTAGTACACTATAATTTCAAATACAGTGTACAGTAAATTTGATAAAACTGAGTATTTTTGACACATTTCCTTTAATTTAAATAGAATTTTAATCATATTTTTTATTTTGATGTGATTTTAGTGCTAAATGCGAATTTGAGTACTATTTTGGTACTATTTCTCAAGATATAACGGTAAAACTACTTTGGCTGTGACTTGCGATTAGCAGCTATTATGCGATCTTTAGGCAATATAAATAAATGAACAAGGCAATATAAATAAATACAAAGAAACATAAAAATTTTTACAAAGTAAAAAATGGAAATTGAGTAGCCACTTTTGCTAGTAATGTGGCCACTAGAAAAGATAAACTTAATTTAATTAAAAAAATAATTGAATCTAGCTGCTTTGATTGTAAAATAAACAACTGATTACAATAGAACAAAAAATATGGATACAATCATAATTAATTAGCCGCTAACCTGAAGCACCTGCTTTAAAATAAAATTTTCTTGATTTTTACTAAGAAAATCGTGTGTGTGTGTGTTTCATACCAAAGTTGAGCCATTTCACTTCCGGTATGAGTTCTGCCAACTGATGGTCTCCCAGTCATGTGCAAGGAACTCATCCTCACTATACAAAGCTTGTGATATCGAGAGCTTTTTAATACGAGCCTTGTATGCCTTGGGCACCTGAGCACATTTTAATTCCTGTGGCAAACTGTTGTCTAACTAGACGAACACCTGCATGAAAGAGGAGATGTTCGAAAATCACCGTTCTGCGTTGCCCAATTTGGTAGACCGGTGCGTTGCCCATCCCTACACGCACAGAGGTATTACAGACCCGCCCACCCATACACGCACAGTGGTATTGACCCATCCAGCCACCCATACACGAACAGTGGTATTGACCCACCCAGGCACCCATACACGCACAGTGGTATTGACGCACCCACACACGCACAGTGGTATTGACGCACCCATACACGCACAGTGGTATTGACCCACCCATCCACCCATACACGCGCAAAGGTATTGACCCACCCACACACTTAACTTAAGTGTTGAAATAGATTTAACTTAGAGTAATAAACAAAAAAGTTTGAAAAGAATTATTTGTCATCAAGAATGATGCCCAAATATCTGAAATGTTGAACCTGCTTCAGGGGCTCACAATTACAATGAAATTACCAATTGATTCAGAATCTTTTCCAGAATAAAATAATGCAACATCTTCTGCAAAAGCGCTGACACACCCATGAAATGGAAGTTCTAGCAAGTCATTTATGAAAATGAGAAATAATTTAGCAGATAAAACAGATCCTTGTGGAATTCCAAATTGTACTGATAGAGGGTCAATAAGCACATTTGTTTTCTTCCTATTAAGAAGCTTTTAAACCAGGACAGAACGTTACCTCTAATATCCAAGAGCTCAAGTTTATATCAAAGTAAATGGTGATCGACCAGATTAAAAGCTTTTTTGAAATCAATAAACAAACCAGTGGATTTTAATTTATTATTAAAACTATCATATATTCTCGAGTCACTGAAAACAATGCGTCTTCGGTAGATTTACCTCTAACAAACCCATATTGTTTACTACTAAAATAATTCAAAGAGTTCAAATATCTATCAAGTCTTATAAGAATTAATTTTTCAAACAACTTAGAGAATACTGATAACAGGCCGATTGGTCTCAGTTTGTCCAATTTAAAAGAAGTTTATTTTTTTAGAATCGGTATCACAACGCTAAGTTTTAACTTTACAGGAAAGACGCCTTCAATGAAAATTTTATTTGTGATAAAAACTGGAATTGGAGAAATAACATCAATTACATGTTTCAGAATAGCCACCACATTAATACTGTCAAAACCAGTAATTTTTTAGGAATTTTACAACTAATTTCAATTCATTGTCGGAAGTAGGAGATAAGAAGAGTTAACTGTAGTGCAAAACATTAGGCAAAAGGTTGTCAGACAAGACTGTACTGGGACAACTATTAATCACAAAAACCGAATTCACCTATATTCCTGCCAGAGTGACAGCTGGCAGGCTGTCATGGAGGCCAGGCACCCGAATATAACGCAAATTACGAATTTGTGTTGAGTAAATATTTAGACAATTAGGATAACTTATCTTATGTTTGGTTAGATCGTTAAAAAGTGCATTTTTCGGGCTGAACAAATAATTTTACTGCAACACCAATTATTTATTCATGTTTAGCATAAAAAATATAAAATGAAAAAAAGAATGAATTTGTTGAAAAAATAGTGATTTTTTTAAGTTGATTTTATACTATGAGATAAAAAACTAGCTTTCGGTAAAAAACGAATTTTCCGCAGATGAAATCAACCTCCTCAAAAGATATAAACTCATATTTCACCACTTTTTTAACAAGAAATCGTATTCGCATAGTTACCATATTATGTAAACCATTTACTGAATATTCAAAGTATACAAACAAACTCAATTCACTGCAAAAAAAAAAAAAATTAACAACAAATTCAAGAAAGGAACTAAGCAGTAATACTTCGTAACATTGCTAGACAATTCACAGAAAATATCATCCTTCTACACAGAATGCTGGAAGCACCCTAATAAATACAAGCAGCAGTTCAAAGTGAATGCACCAGTGTGTCAGCCATTTTCTTACTATGATTTTCCCGCAGTGAATGTGTTTAAATGTCTTGGTATAAGAAAATTAACATTAAAGTTATTAGCAGCCCAACAGCCAAAGGGTGATTCCATGTGAAACACTGAGTCTGAGCAATATTTTTATTTCACTTTTTATATTATTTATTTCATATTTTTTTGAATTCATAAGAGTTACACTTTATTGTACCAAATGAAATTTTAAATTATATAAATTACTTTAAGAGATATTGCTAATCAAAGTGAAAACTTCTTTGCATAGGCATGGAGAGCAATCATTTTGTTTTTTGTGTTGGCAGCATTTCTTATTCAGTAGTCGTTGTTGCTGTTCCAGTTGCTAAGTTTAAAGAGCAGTGTCTTATCTTGCAGAAAAACATCAGTTTATAAAAAAGGTAAGTTAGTTAATGTGTAGCTAAATTGCAAAAATAATGTTACGCCTTCTGTTCCACCCATGACAAAAACATGATAAAGTTAACTTTTTAACCCCACAGAACTAACAGTTATGTTTATTTTATGTTAGGAGTCAAGTTAAACCTTTAAACATATCTAATGATGCATAAATTTCAGTTCAGTTTTCAAAACACTATGTAAAATGATAAATGTCATTCTATCCCATTCGTGACAGATTTTTGTGGTTACAAAGATCTGAACTATTGATCGCTTCTTACAATTTGTTTGTTAGTTTATGTTGGTTGGAATAACACGTGCCTTAGTTACTTCAACCCTCTTTTATGTATTTACTTTATAACAAACTAAAAGCAGTTTTTAAACTTTATTTGAAAATATAATTAACTGTGCAATATTAATGATTCACAAAAATAAACAAATAACCCGGACTAAAAAGTATTTTTTTAAGCTCTACAATACATTCTGTAATTTTTTAGGTATTAAATTACATTATTCAATTCCTATTTGACTATTGTTTTTAGAATGTTCCCTGTTCTTTATTTAACCTTAGACTTAGGAGGCTCCTTCCTTTGCCATAAGTTAAATTTTTAACAAAGCAAATTGTTTTATTTATTATGTGTTTGTTAATCTTACATCTTTCTTATTGATTTTTTTTTTTTTATTTTCAAAAAATGGGAAGAACTGCATCAGCTGAACATATTAGAAAACAATGAGAGAATTTGAAGAAAGATGTTGGCAAAGATAACACTAAAAGAAAATCACTTCAGTTAGCTTTTTTTCTGATACTACACAGGAGAGTTTCATAGTAGATTCACTACTTTAAACCAGTGCCACATAAATCAAGGCTCTAGAACCTCTATAGATAATATCACGTCAGGAACATTTATTCTAGTACAGTTCCATACACCGAGAAAGAGGACAAAGAAATACAGATGTGCAGCTATTGCACAGAGCTGTATTGAAGAAGATGGAGAGGTTCAAATTATGTGCATGAAATCTGTAGGGGGCTCTGCTAAGGTGTTAAAACTTGGCCAGAAGGGTGTGTATACATTGATTTTTAGTATATCAACAGTTTAGTTAGTTGTCTAAATATATTATAATCTAATAAAATTAAGAAATTTTTAAAACTGCTAGCTTAGACTTTTTAAAACTATATATCAGTCTTTTCTTAGTAGTGAAATAATAGCAGGTAAGGTGTTTCAAATAAGTTAACAAATATTTGGATAAACTGTAAGTTGGTAAAATAAAACGAGTTTAAACTTAAAAAACAGCTTTCAATTCACTCTTGTCCCACCCGTGACAGTCTTTGATCCCAAATAAAACATTCTTAACAATAATGTGACATATTTTTTAAATACATCATCATGTACAAAACTGTTTTGCTAATTTCAATTATTTGTTTTTTCACTGTTATATGTACATAGTTTTTGTCAAATGTTCAAAGCTTTGTCCATTTACTGTCCCATCCTTGACGGGTTTTCAGAGATAATAACAGCTCAGTTTGTAAATTTCTGATGTTCAGATTTAAAGGGAAAATAAAACAATTATTCCTACACCTCATCAAACAAATTAAAATTAGGTCTAATATTTATTTATACTTGTGGTATTATTTAAAGTTTGTCTTATTTTACCAGGCGAAGTTAGTGCTAAGAAGCTCTCTCTAACACTTAACTCTTTGGACTACTAAAAAACACAGTACAACTGTCCCATTCGTGACAATGGAATTACTCCTATGCAACTATGGAACATACAGATATACAATGCAGCAAAAAAGCAATTTGGGATTTTCAATCAATATTTGCTAAATATTAAGGAATCAGATAAAAAGCCTTTGGAAAAGAAAATGGGCCCACAATCACTTAACAGAAACAATAGAGTGGTAATGTTGGAATTGGATGACTTTCTGTCCAGGGCTTTCCTGGTAGGTACTAACAGATCTACTAAGGCATCGACTTTCTGAAATATGGTATAATATAAGAAAAAAAAAGAAAAAAAAACAATGTAGTCATTTTGGGCTAATTAATTTTTTGATAACTTATTATATGACTAAACATTTCTTACACATTCTAATCACATTGATTTTGTTAGGTCTCATCATTTATGAATAAGCACAGGCCTTGCCTAGACTATGCAGAAAGGTACTGCACGGGCTAGCCTATGTTTAATACATATTTTTTCACAATAGACCTACATGTAGTGATGGGCGATTGTGAATGGTAACAATCAAAACGTTTCGAAAATTGGAACCATTTGAATTCAACATTTTCAAAACGAATGCACAATTATTATGAACAGTCTTTTTAACTTAGATAAAATAAGATGGTTCTTAATTATTATTGAAGGTCTAGATATTGTATTATGAAATAAATGACACAGAAAATGTACAAATTATATTTTATTTGAGTAAATTGCACTAATTTACAATTTATTTATTTAAAATAGTGAAAAACACTGTAGGCTATTCGAGAATCATAGTGCAGCTACAGATAATTTTATTTTAAATTAATATTATTTGCTCATGCGCATATTAAGATTTATTTGAAAAGAAGGAACCTCTAAAACAGGCATTGCCTTAGGAGGTCCTAGTATTTTCTTGAAATATGTAATTTATGAAAGGTTTTGTTCTAGTAGTATAAGTTTTATTTTGTTAACAGAGAATTAAGAAGAAACCTTTTTATGTTTGAATGTAATTATATGTATTTTATGTATATATTTCGAGAAAATAAATATATTCTTATTCTTATGATAATTTAAACCGATACAAGTCTGAACTTGGAAAATTAAATAGCTTTATCTGTAATATATTGCAGATCCATCCAGCCAGGATTGACACAAGAAAACAAATGAATCCATTTGAAAACCAAAATCTTAAGAAACTGGACAATTAGAAAATCGGAGGATCTCAAAATCGCCCAGCTAATACATGTAGGCCTAGTTTTATCCAATTAGCACTTATTCTCATGTATATACATGTTAGCTTTGAGGGAAGCAGTGTTAGAACATGCATTTTCTAAAGGAATGTTTTCTTACAAAATGTCATGATATAAGTCAAAAATATTATACTTAGGCCTACCTTCCCGAAAAATTTTCCTTTTTTGTATCTTTTCCCTGATAAATTGTCTATAATAAAGTCTGGTACAGGAATTTCATCTGTGTTAGTTGACATAGTTGAATTTCAATCCTCAATTCAAACTTAGGGCCTAAGAGGTTTCAAAATTCACACTAGTGACTAGTAAAATATAACAACATGAAATCTAAGTGTGGTGAAAGAATGAATAAATCTGAGATGTATTACAACTTGTTCAAACTAAAATCAAAAGGACAGTCACAAAAGAATAATTGAAATAATAATTAAGTTCCACCGCTCTGCTCCGCCAAAAGTTTGATCGTTCCGTTATTATTTGAACGGTTTGAATCGGCCAATAAAAGCAAACCAAACAACAACATACAAAGTTAAATTGTTCAAGCAAAGAGGTAAAAAGTAAAGAGGGGAACTTTCATAAAGATGTATGTATTTATTTCTTAGTTTGGAAATTTGTTAAGTGGAAATTAGGAATTGGGAATTTAATCTTGGAACTTTTGATACCCAATCGCTATCAAAGATTGGTAGTAGGGTATAAAATTTCCAAACAAACATTTCTAATACCTGTTTTCCGCCAAAAACATTGAATTCTCCAATATGTTCATTGATATTTTTCCCATCACATTAACTTTTCCTATATTTGACAATTTCCATTTAAATTCATATGTATATATATATATACACATACATATATGTAACCATTAATAGTATCTATAGCAGACATCAAAACATAACTACATTTTTGTAAATCAAAATTCAATGTCGTGGCCGAACAACTCGAAATTATTCAGACCGGAAAAACCTTTTACTTACATTATGAAGGATTTATATATTATAAAAATAAACCAGTCATCAAATTGCAGATCAGAGGATAGTTAATATTGTTTCCAGTTACAATACTTACGTTAAGAATGACAATATACTCGATTACTTGAAAACTGTCGGACATAATTTACATTTATGGGTTTAGAAATTTATTGTATTTGGAATGTTATTGTTTTTAGAATAAAAATTTGTTTGGAAAAAATATGTTTTGGAATTTCATAGTTTGAAAATTTTTAAAATGGAAATTTGGTATTGGAAATTTAATTTTTGAACTTTTGATACCCAATTGGTATGAGTAGTTATTAGATATACCATTACCAAGTTAAAAACCACTTAATAAGTTTATAATAATTTCTACTTTACTAAACTCACTAAACAATGGATTTTATAAATCATTTATCTATTTATCGGTATATGCAACATTTTATAAAAGGTTAGATAGTTTGATGTTTTTGAACAGTATCAAACGCAAATCAATATTATTGTCACATATTTTGCATACTATTGTAACATAATATGAGAGGCATTAACTATACATTCATATGATACTGCTTTACAAAAAGCTATTCTTCCAGTCCTTGAATTCCTCGACAATGTAAAAAGGCCGTGAGAGCAACCAGTTTGATAAACTCTTCTTGAGCTTCTCCGGGGTAGTCCTCTTCAACTCATCCGGCAGAACATTAAAAAGCCTTGCTCCGGCGTAGGTTGGCTTCCGTTAAAATCTTGAAGTATGGTGTGCTGGTAGGTTGAAGTTCAAGGAGTTCCTAGTGCTGTGGGTGTGGACATCTCGGTTCCTTTGCAGGTTCGCTGAGACAGCAAAGCAGATCACCTCTAGCAGGTAAAGGTTCATAACGGTTTGGATTCCCAGGTCTTTAAATGCCCCTCCACAATTCTCCCTCCAACCAAGACCAGCAAGCATCTGAACCACTTTCTTCTGGATGATGAGCACACGCTTCAGATTGCCTTGCGAAGTTGCGCCCCAAAGAACAAAACCATAGTGCAAACGGCTCCCAAACAAAGAGTTGTAAGTGGTCATTACATCCTCTGAAGTGCTTGTGCTTTTTACTCTTCGAAGAGAAAAAAAGAGCACTACTAAGGTTGCTGCAGAGGCCATCCAGATGCTTCCTCCACGTCAGCCTGCTGTCAATCACCACTCCTAGATGTTTCGTGGCCTCGACAAATTCAATATTGGGGAGAGCAGACAATTCTTCCTTCAAAGACCCAAAGATTAGCTGCTTAGTCTTCGACTCGTCAAAGATGGCTGTCGAGTTCATGGTGCTGAACTCGACAGCCATGTTTAGAGCAATGTAAGATCTAATTTCAAGTTCTTCCATTTTTGTTTGTTTGATGTGATAAGGACCGTGTCGTCAGTGTGCATGACCGTGTTGCAGGCGGGAAAGTCAGCCGTGAACAGAACAAACAACACAGGGCCCAAGACTGATCCCTGAGAGACACCTCTATTTACTGCAAGTTTGTTGGTTCTTACATTAGTGACTGTACTGCTCTTGGTTTGCTTAATTTTGACAACTTGATCTCTACCATAAAGGTAGCTTTGAAACCATGCAAGCGTTGATTTTTCAAAGCCGAGTGCAGACAATTTGGCCAGTATCAGACTGTGACTGAGGCAATCAAAGGCCTTACTAAGATCGAGAAATATGCCTATAACGGTTTCTCCTTCCTCAAGCTTGTCCATCATGTCCTCAAACAGGGAAACCAGAGCCATAGACGTGGATTTACTACTGGTGAAACCGTGCAGTTTATCCAGTACAATGCCATTCTTCTCCAGGTGATCTATTACCCTGGACAGAACTACTTTCTCCATCAACTTTGAGAAAGTTGAAATTAAGGAAATAGGTCTATAATTGCCCAGTTCGTAGTATATAAGTCAGGAAGCATTTCTTGACTTGTGAAGAGGGATCACTTTGGATGACTTCATTTTCTTAGGGACGAGGCCCTGGTTGAACTGAGATTAATAATATGGCTTAGAGGTTTTACAAGTTCTTCTTGACATTGTTTCAACATCAGCGAATACACTTCATCTAGCCCAGAAGAAGTTTTGTTGTTTTTCTTCATGTTGATTTAAGATTTGTATTCCTTGGCCATTTTCATGAAGGGTACAATTGACTTTTCTGGATTGTTTCAGAAACTCTTCAATGTTGTTGTTAAAAAACTCTTCAAAGGTCTCCCCTTCAAGAAGAAGCTTAGTGCTTATTGGGGGCTTCCTTATAGTTCCATTTGAAGTTCCTTGCTCCTCGCAAGTAAGTGGAGTTTTGCAGATGTCGCGTGGATTAACACACGCGTCATCTGAAAGAGACGTTTTTTGAGTGATTATTGCTTCCAAAGACGAGAGCCTTTTCTCTGTGAACAAGTGACTATTTGTAAGTCTGTTCAGTTGTATTGTAATTTTGTTCAGAATATCACTATTTATTACTTTTGATTCAGTTGGACTTCTCGTTGGTTGCTCTTCTTCTGAAACCACCATGATATTTTCTAGTTTTTTATTTTCTGTTGTAGCTTTTCAATTTCGTCCTCTTATGCTCTTAAACTCTTCATTTGTTCATAATCGTGATCTTCATAAAAACTACTCAAAGTCACTTTTTCTTCTTTGATTTTTTCAAGTTCTTTGCTAATACTGTATAATCTAATAGTTGAAGTAGTTGTTCCTGCCTTTTTACCAGATTGTCATTGATCGATTTCAGATCCTCAACTTCCATCATAAGTGCTGACATTTTATAGTCTTTCTGTAAGTTTTCAGCTTTTAAGTCTGTTATCTCTTTTAACAAAGCATTGCCGATTTCTCCAGCTATCGTCAAAGCTTCATCGTCCATAATTGTATTATTGTCATGGGTAGTTTTGTCCCTCAATTCAATTTTAAGTTCTTCCAGAGTTTTCTAGGAAGTATTTGAAGGTATGACGTCCTTTTTATTTTTTTTATTTTCAGGAACATCAGCGCTATCACAAAAAGGGCAAAACCATTTATCATATCATTTGGCACTTACAACAATCTTATCATAGTGGTCCCTCATCATACCCATGCAATTTCTGTGATACTAAGTGTAACATGTACCATCGCAGAGAATACAGAGTCTAGTAAATTCATTAGACTCGCGCTTGTTTCATGATCAGTTTTACAGTCCCGGTAAATGAAATTGTTCACTGAGTTATTGTGATTTAGAACACTCCACCAAATACATCCTGCCGACAGTGCAGACGACCCTTAATATTGTATTGCATGCGTCATAAATATTATACCTTTCAAACATTTAACATAATTTACCAATACAAACATACGACATAAATTACACATTTACTTCTAACACTAGTATTTAGCACAAACATTAGTGGTCCCAAAGTCGAGAAAAAAAACTCACTAACAGAGTAGAACGCCCTGAACATCAAGAGTTGTTTTGATTGGGCCCTAAATCATGCTTACTCTGCTACGTAATTTTGAAACATGTATCGTAATTTGCTGATGATACAACACTTTTTAACTCTAATCAACATCTTAAGGAACTAAAAATACTATGTAACACTTCATTGTATGACACACCAGATATGTTTCATATCAAATAGGTTTCTTTTAGATGAAGGAAAACCAAAAGTGTTTTTATTTTTTTATAACCATGAGTGGTGGTTTAAAAAAAATGATAATTCAGTTTTGGATGTAACACTTTTGGGTATTGTCATTGAAAGAACTCTCTCTTAGGGGCCACATATTTATGATATTATACATCACCTTAAACAAGACTGATTACGGTATATTATGTTTGTATGTAAAAGTAAAAATAATAATAAGTTGTTGATAACTGTTTTAACTTTTGCGTAACAGTGCATTTGAATATTTCTTGAATAATTTTGTTATTATAATAACATTATCTTGCTTATCTTGCAATAAAGGTTCAAATGTAGTTTAATCGGGCGTCATTGTCCCTTATCGTTCTTTATTTTGATTTAAATGTGTTATAAGACAATCATGTACCGTTTTTTTTTTATTAGGCTAGGCTAACCTATTATATCTATATTTATAAAAGAGGATGTTTGTATATATATGTTTGAAGTTTATGCGCTGCCAAACCATCCAATCGATCGCCATGAAACTTTAGGATGTTGTTCTGTATACTCCCGAGATGGTTTCTGTGAAGTTTGATGCAGATCCGTCCACAGGGTCCCGCCCCACGGGCTCCTAAAGATCCCATGTTATTCAAATGGAGAATCTGAATTGTTTACAAAAAACATATGACTGTGTGGTTTAATGTAGTTTCACATGCCATAAGCAGATTGAAGTTCTCACAACAACAGTACTGTATATGTTTTGATTTATTGTAGTTCTACATTTCACCTTGAGAGTGTAGCACACACTACTTTTACTTGATCAGGTGATCTGTATTTGGTGTTAACCTTTTTTCCTCGGTAATTAAAATATGCATTTATACACCAAATAAGAAGACCAAAAATATTGTTTACCCTCTTGCACTCATTTAATAAATAATGTTTTTTTCTATAATTCTTTTTATTGCTTTATTTTGGTATGTCAATGAAAAATGAAAGGCGAGACAACGTCCGCCGGGTTTAGCTAGTATACTTATAAAGAACGAACTGCCAAGTATGTCTAATGACAAGTCTGTTACACAGTTCTCTCCTTTACACAACATCCTGACATTTAACATTGAACATGGACACTATTAATATACACACAACGCACGAAATGTCACAAATGGTTGTAAAACCATAAATCGTTTTTGGTGATTTAAAGGCAGCTGAAAATAACAAATATATTTATGCTTTTTGTTGAATGCTATAGTCACGTTTGCGCCTCCATAAATGAAAAATAAATAGATAAAATTGTTTAGTGCAAGAAGTGCCGAAGTTCATCATAATTCTAACATTTGGTTCAAAAAGCAAAAGACTAAATTCTTTTAGAAGAAGTTTCTTTTCAAGAAGAACTTGAAATTTATAAACACAACCAAGAAAATCCCAACAGTTTAATCAACACCATGTTAATAAAAAAAAGAAACCCAATATTCGAAACAATTATACATTTAACAAAAAAACACACACAATGACAACTAACCACCAAATCACAAATATTTACCAATTTAACATATGTTTTCTTTACAATATTTTTTTATTTCATTTTATTTGTTTTGTAACAGTTTAGAAAGTAAGCACCTATGAAGATGGCTTAATTGCTGAAACCGCTCGTTGTTAATTCAATAAAATGTTTAAGGGTGCTCAATTGTTATTTTATATTATAACTTTATTAAATATATGTATACATATAACTAATACACGTGCATTTGTTTATAACACGAATACGGTAACTATTTAGAAAATATGTCAGGTATCACGATGAGGCTGCACAGTAGTCGGCACTGGTGGCGCAGTGCTGTAACCCAGCTACATAGGGACAAAGTGTTTGGGAGATCGTAGGCGATAGGTTGTATGCTCGGTCCTCTTAATACCGACATGGCGTCCGCTTGGTGGTTGCTATCGGCGTGGATACTACTGGATAAGTCTGTGGTGTCCATGTTAGGTGGTAATCATTGTGCGGATGTTATGTGGGGGAGATAACTGAGTATCAGGCTTGTCAATTAGCTGAAAATCAAACCAGCACTACGTGGTTCGGATTCCACGTAAAGCTGTAGGTCCCTTAGTTGCCCTGGCTGTTGGGCTATTAATAAATTGCCCTTTCCGAGGAACAGTTGAACTCAGTTAGTAACCAGACTACACACTCATCCACACTCATCCTACACTCATAAAACCATTCATATTCGCCTTAAAATACGCACAACGTTGTGTCGGCGTCTCATATGTAAGACTTGAACGTCACATGGGTGAAATCAGCTGCTTTGTTTATTCTATTAAATACTGGAAACGAAATCCACCAATTACATAGAAGCATTCAGCTGAATAGTAATAGAATATAATATATATAATGGTAGTACTTTACACTCGCAGATATCTCCAACCTTCCCGCTTATGTCTATACTATATTTAGCATTGATAGTGGTGGGTGCTTCAATATTGTTACAGATTATTAAAGATATTGTAAGGTGCATAAAATAATTCAAGATTGTTTGACTAAACTCAATAAGATATTTTAGCCCCATATCTATCAAGTTGAATTTGGCCCTCTGAGCTGTTTTTAAACACTTATTAGCTTAGTTATAGTTATATTTAAATTACTGTGTATATGCTGGTCATTGTCCATATTTCCACAACTATGCCATCTCATTTGTATTCATTGTAAATTGGCGTTTGCCGTAAATAAATAAATAAATAAACACTTGAGAACATATAGGCCTTTGGCATTAGTTAGTGGGATTTGGTTTGGTTTGGTAAGGGATGAGTTAAAGCCCTATTTAATTGAACTGTGAACACTTAAATACGTTTGAAATGGCACTATCTTAAAAAATAACTTTTTTCTTTTGATAAATTTTTATTCATTCATTTTATTTTAATCACAATTACCATACACTAAATAGTTTTAGATTATTAATAATTTTGTATCTTAAGTTTGGTTGACTTTTTTTGTTTGCACGAGCTGGTCGTGGGTTTGTGCTTGTAGGTATGAGAGTTTATATATTTACTTGTCTTTGGTGTATGTGTGTGTGCAATTGCTAGGCTAGGGCTTCCAATGATTGGTGCAATTAAATCCGTAGCGGTTCTGTGTTTGTTTGTGTTTATTTAGGTTTGCTGAGTGCTGAGGCGCATGCATACAATTGTAACCAGTCTGTCAGTATATTATTCGATTCTCAATCCGTAGGGATATACTATTTGTGATAGTTTTAATCAAGTTTTGAATACGATTAAAATAATAAGGCATTTGGTTAGTTATGCTTGTGAAAAAATTGACCTTGGTTTTAATGTATTCTTTATATTTCTAATCTTCTATTTTCCTAACTATTTATAGGGTATTTTTTATGTATATATTTTACAATGTTTTGAATGACAACTCACAGCTCTATTGACAGAATAATAAATTAAGTTATAACAACATTCATTCATTAATGGTAAGTTTTTAAATTATTCATGTAATGAGCTAATAGAATAGTTGGTTGAAGCCCAGTTCATAATCTAAGTTAGCACAAGCATACAAATTTTTATTCCTTTTAGAGAGGCAAATACATTTTTAAAATTATTTATTTAATTTACTAAACAAAATTTATTCCATCAAGCTACAGGAGCTTATTATACAACAGGAGCTACAGTAACTTTAGCTCAAGCTACTTATCTTGATTTGAATAAGCAAGATAACACTGCAACTATGCCTATGTATAGACCACGCGGCGAAGGTCCGGCCTCGAGCCCGCCGAGCGGTGATAGGGAGGAGACGGGTGGAGGGCCCAATATGCCTGCAGTCCTGGAAACATTCGCTACTGTCAGACTTTCCCACGCTTGCTTCTAAAATAAGTTACGTTAATTGTTGGGTCTACAATCTTGTAAATATTGTAGATAGTACCTTGACGCGGTTGTCACTGGAAACTAGATTCTAGTTAAGAAATAATAGGATAATATGAACAGAGGGGCTTATTGGATAATCATGTAGAACCAATTAATGTTGTAGTTATCTTAATTCTTTTAAAGTTTTAAGGCTATCACTCTTTTTTGGGTGATGTTTGTAAAAGGGTTTTAAATGAGTACTTGTGCTGCGAAGGCCAATGCATTTTCAACTTTAGAATGTTGTTTTGGAAAAAGAATCATAGTACTCTTATGTTTAATCACAAAAATTAATAAATTTGATTTCTACGCCTTTGTTGAGAAATAGAATTGTATAGAAAAAAAGCATTGTTTGAATAAAATTGAGCTTTTAGAAAAACTCAGAAATAGGCAATTGATCAGGAATCAAGAACTAAAACAATAGGATGTAAATGGACAGAAAACAGGAAAAAGGTATACAATAAATTAGAGAATAGATTTTGCAAAGTAAAGAAAAAAGATAAGCAAATTCAACATGAACTTGGAACAGATGTAATTATTTATATTTAATATATATTTATTTATATTGGAACAGATAAATCTCTCCTTATGGAATAGATACTATTATTTCTGTTCAGATAATAAAATAAATAATAGTATCTACTAAAATTAATTGATACAAATTTCCTGTATTTTGAATTGAATTTTTTTTGTTAATCTAAGTTATTCTTCCTTTTGCCAGTAATTTTAGGAATCAGGAAATCAGTAGAGATCTCAATGACAGATGTTAATGATTAATTACAACATATTGCATAATATTCAGTACCTCTGTTTTTTATTTTTCGTTTTGTAACATTTTATACGCAAAAACACAAGTTTTGTTAAGGGACAACAGTCTAAACCCCTTTTGCAAATTATTAAGTGGATCTTCCAGGATTTTAAACTGTGACCCTGTGGGCTACGTTGGAAGCAGAAGTGCAAATTACTAAACTAGTAAGACTTTCATCAAGTGAATCCTTTCCATTTTACTTATACCAACGCTAAATTGTCTGCTTATATTATAATTGCTTATATTATTGCCACCAACGATATTGCTTATATTGGATCTATTTTCCTGAATTTACCTTTACTGATTAAATGATCTTTTCTACTCTCTTTCATAAGTTACATGGCTTACCTCATGTAAATAAATTTAAATAATATAAGTTTTTTTTTGTTTCATGGTTATTTTGTTTTAGTATCCAACAATCAGATATTTTAAAGTCGACCTTAGTATCGAAATGACTACACTCGTTCATCAACACTCACCACACTCATTCGCCCCGCATATTCGCCCATATCTCTAAGTGGGGCGTTTTACAAATGAATAATGAATATTAATTGCTATAAACTTTTAAAACCATTTCTTGACATTTCAGATTGGCAATGCTTTCGTACCATACTCGGCGCCTCCTCTATGCCTCTGTTGCCATATTGGTCATTTACACAACTGTTCAGATCTTCAGACCCCCCAAACTTCTGGATTTTCAAGATCGTGAAGCACAATTGTAAGTTACTGGGCTTGTGAGTTTGTTAGGTTATCTAGAAGATACTAGGACATTAGTTAATTTACTAGTTTCATGTTTGGTGAGTTAGGCGCCGGATTACCATGAATTATACTATAGTGGTTTAGTGACCTGCATTCAAGTAATCCAATTTGTTGATATGTCAACTAGTTTTGACTACTAACAGGCGCAGTCATCTTTGTACGGCCTCATGATGACTGCACCTGTTAGCAGTCGAAACTAGTTGCCATATCAACAAATTGGATTATTTGAATGCAGGTTACTACACCAATATAATATAATTTACCAGAAGATGACTAGACTAGTGAGATGAATGACAACTAAACACCAATTCATAACCCAAAATACACATATTTGATGCCGTCTAGAAGTTGATTTTGCTGCTGTCAATTGACACTTGATAGCAGAAGAGAAAAGGAGACTATCATCATGCTATTAAAAACAATTAAATGTATGTTAGAAAGTTTGCTAATTGTAGAGGGATAGGATAATTGTCTATATTGTACTAAAATTGGTAAACTTCCATTATTCTGAATTAGGAGTTATTGAATAAGCTCTAAGGGATTTTAATAATTTTTGTATGTAACATTCTTCAACATTTTGGCGTTGAAAATATTTACTTAGATTTATAAGATTTTGAACTTCAATATGACCTGATGCACTTACAGAATATTTCAGTAGGCCTAGTGGAGTAACAAGTATTATTACTGTGTATTTCATCAAGTAATTCTGTGTTATTCATCAAATCTTTTGTGTTGTAAAAAAAACTAAATATTTATAGGCCTAATAAATAAATGGGGAAATGAATTAAGACCATAAATAACAATTATAATAATAATTATTATTTATATAATATTTTGAATTATACCTTGAATTACTAAAATGTATTCATTTTAGCTTTTGTAAGAAATGAAACATTTTGTTTTGTTTATAACTGTATTACAATTTTAAGCTTTGGGATTACAAATAATATATCTAACTAAATTCTGTCTTTTTATACTGATTTAAGCAAAACTGCAAACATTACAGAGAAGCTCTGTCTTGAATCGTTGTTGTTTATATGCTAATAGTTCCTTTTTAATTGCATGTAATTATTAACAGGGATACATAGGAAATATAACAATATACATCTTTTAGATAATATGCCATGAACATTTTTTTCAAGAATATTGAATGTTAACGGTGATACATTAAACACTCGCTCCATTCACATAAGTTGACCTGTTGCATGGTTGATCCTTAGTTCTTCGATGCAAGGTCAGTTTATATTGAATCCATGTTCAAACATGAAAATAAGCTACAGTAAAGCGTCAACAATTCGGACGTCAAAAATCTGGGCCGTCAATAATCCGGATTCAATTCTGGTTAAATATTGGTACTAAAGAATAAATATTTTATACTATAAATTAATGTCTAAACACAACTCAACAGTCCGCCATGCGCTATAACAGGAGTTACACATGTACGGTACTGTATCTTAGTGATGTTTAGTTCACGAACGACCAAGTCAAATGAACGTGTCAGCTTAGTGAACCAGTTAACTAGTTAGTTCATTATGATTTGAACTAGTTCAATTCTAAGTGAACAACAGAACTGGAAAGGTAGAAATCATACATGATGACCGAGTCTCCATTTGTAATCTAACCTAAATGGAGTTATTACTTAAAACGTAAGTCTATGTGAAATGAATGTCAATGTAGTACAATTTAGTACCAGAATAATTTAGTACATTAATGATATTTATTCATTATAGATAACAACATTATAAGTAAGATAGTTTAATATTAAAAACAGTATTGGTTTAATTCATCCGCCCTATTTTTTGTCAACCGCTAACGTGAAAAACAGCTCATTTTAGAGTTCTTTTTAAGTTTAAGACATCTTCCGGCCACTGTACGAGTTAATTTCGATAATACGGATATTTTGAAAATCGGGAAGGGGTCCGGTCCCAATTATTCCGGATTTTCGATGCCTTTCATCTCACATGCAACGTTTAAGGGTTTTTTTGAATACCTTGGTAGATAATAGCCCTTTTTATAATGTTAAAATATTGAAAGTGGGGGGTTGAATTATGGTTTTGCAATATCATTTAAGTTTGAAATGCATTTCTACACATATAAATAGTTACAAAAAATAATTTGTACGTAACATATATATTATTTTTTATTTATTAATTTGGCCATCCATGACTTAAAACTTATTGTGTTTCTTTTTTTTTTCTTTCTTTCTTCCCAGTACTTTGTTATATTCTCTCCAACTACTTGTCTCTTATCACATCTGTCCACATTCTTTGGCTTGTCTTCTTCATAGGTTCTGTTTCTATCAGTAACCAGAAGTGGTCCCAGTCATGTATTATTACTTCTGTAATACATACTTTATTGACATATATCCCTTCACTGCTTCCAGCCATCCTAATGTTTTTTCTGTTTATTGGTGTAGTTAAACATTTTTGTTATCCCTGTTTCTTCCATTCGTTTTAAATGTCCATATAGTTTTAGGTGTATCTTCGTAATTTTATTTTTGATTTTTGTCTTATGTTTCCAAAATCTGGCAAGAGTAAAAAAATTATTATATTAAGTTCATGCTAACACTGTGGTAATGAAACACATGTACAGGAATATTGATACCACCACCCCATACACGTTCGGTGGTATAGTTTCTTGATACTGATATCGTCGATAGCCCAGTTTAGTTTAACAAATACAGTAGTCCCTCATTAATCCGACACAATTCAAACCAGGTATGTGTTGGATTAGTGAAAAAGTCAGATTACTGGAGTTCAATTACAAAACATGCTTAAATTACATAATAGAATGTTTTGTAACTAAAAAAGTCAATTTTTACAACAAAGATGTACAACAGTTTCAAGTAAGAAAAGTATGGTACACCAGTTGAAACAATGTTATATAACACTGTTGCATATCATCAAAAACAAGTTAAAAAGCTTACAACAATTGAGAACATTAATCCTTTAAAACTTTGCAAAAAAGAAAAAATAGTTAAAATAAAATGTAACTATTGATAAAAATTAAAAACATAATTGTAAAAATGATTAAAAGTTGTCTTGTGCTGACAGGATATTATCTTGAAATTGTATTTTTCAATAATATTTCCTACCATTTTTGTAATGCACTGTTTTACATTATTAATAACATGTCTAAACAAAGAAATTCTAATATATTTAACTCACTATAAAAACCTTTTAATTATTATACACTACAAAACTAGATTCATAATGTGATATTAATTGTAAACAGAATGGAATGTTGCCATGAGGTGTTTTTATGGGGCAGGAAGTGATAAGAAAGGGTCATGATAAACAAGTGTGGGGCTCAGGCTGCAAGGGATCTTCCTATTCACTGCCTTTAGAATTCTAATGTTTTCTGTTCTTTCAAGTGCTGATAGTACTCATAGGGAAATAGGACTGTGGGCAGATATTTTCTGACAAGTTATTTTGTTTATCTTGTTATTTTGCTTATCTTGGCCTGACAAAGTTATTTCGTTTACCTTTTGGTCAGAAATTGTCATTTCATTGTTTTGTTTTCAGCACTTTTCACTCCTGAACCATTCCTGACATGAAAGCTATCTCCCCTTTTGGTTTTCTGGAACCAGAACTGGTTCTTTTATCAATAAAGATAGAACTGGCTGGATTACTGGGGGGGCTGGACTGGCGCAGGGCTAGATTATAGAGGAACTAGTGTAATTTAGGATTTAAAAGAAATGTCATTATTTATGGCATAACTAAATAAAAGATAAAGAATATGGTATAGAATTAACATTAAAAATCAGAACTATTAATTGTTAAAGAGAGAAACAAAATAATATTATTTAAATTAGAAATAACATAAACTTTGAGGTATATAACAATGAAATTGATTTTTTATGAATGAATAATAACAACATAATATACAGTACTGTTTTATTATGGTGAAAAACAATTATAACTAATTAATAACAAAAACCGAAGCCTATTTACAAAGTTAATTGGTATTAAAAAACTTTAAAAGTTTAACATACAAGTAGTGAATGAATAAATAAATATCTTTATTTATGCAATTTCTTTGAGAAATACAATGATGTCAATTGAGAAATAGAAATTAATATAATTAAAATTTATAAAAAATATTCTTCATGGTATAAAGGAGCACCAGCCACACAGTTAAGTTGTGTTTTTGTTGGCCAATAAGGACAAGCCAGCATCACAAGCCTGACTACCTGGTCAAGCCAGCTTTGTTGAAAATACTGATGTGTATCCTACGGTTTCTAACAATGGAGAGAGTGAATCTCCGTTCTCAACAACAAATCATTGTTCAAGTTAGTGACCTTTGCCTTACCAACGGACAACCTATCGATGACAGAATAACATGACGGCCTACTCAATAACAAAGTTCAGTTTAGTGAATACTGAAACTCTACTATTATTATATATACAAGAGGCATACAAAAAGTAAGTTTTTCATCTTTATTATTCGCATCAAGTACACCGCTAGCAGCTGCGGGGTCACAGATTATTGTAGTGAGGTTTTAGTGGCACAACTAAGAACCGGTTTGGCAGCTGGGATCATCATGGAGACCACTCAGGGCAGCTGCCAGTAGTAGTAGTAGTAGGCACGCAGTGTAATTTGATTTTTAACTGCGAAAAATGAATCAGCAGTGGATATTCATCGGCAAATATGCACACTGTATATGGTGAAGGAATAGTGTCCATCGAAATATTTTTTCGTTGGCGGGCAATATTTATTGAAGGGAGGGAAAATATGCATGACCAGCGACATCTCGTGAAAACGCCATTGATACCGTGCGAGCAGTCATTGACTCAGACCAACGACTCGCACTTGATAACATTTTAAATAAGCTACTTTCTAATATTGAGTTTAGCCATTCCTCATTGCAAAACATAATGGTTATAAATCTTCAGTTGTCAAAAGTGTATGCGGGATAGGTTCCACACTTGTTGTCTCACGTGCACAAGCGACATCATTGTGTAGCTGCTCAAATATTTTTGCAGTTCTTTGAAAATGAAGGTGAAGCTTTGTTTTTAAGATAAATAACTGAAGATGGAGCTTGGATTCACCATTCGACTCCTGAATCCTAACATCAGCGTATGGTATGTGTAAAGAAATGAGAGAAAGCTCCTGTTAAATGAAAGTGATTGAATCAACAGGAAAAGTTTTGGCCACAGTGTTTTGGAACTGTAAAGTGGTATTGCTTATTGACAATCTGTCCCATGGAACAACAGAAAGATACTTGAGCCATGTAGATCAACATGAACATGTAGACGAAGGCTTTTGTTCCGCAAAGGTTTGTTTTTCATGACAACACCTGACCTCATGTTGCTTGTGCAAGACAAGATGTTGTAACAGAGTTTTGTCAGTAAATGTTTGAACACCTTCCTTATTTTCTGGTCCAGCAATGTCCATCTGTTACCACAACTTAAGGATCATATTGGAGGTTAGAGATTTGCCAGTGATGAAGAGCTCAAACAGGAAATAAAAAACTGGTTGAAAAGCAAGGTGATAGTTTTGTATGAAGATGGAATAAAGAAACTCTTATCAAAATACCAAAAATGCATCTGAGGATTAAAATCGGAGTTAGTTGGTAAATAGTTAAAAGTATGTATAAGGAAATAAATAGTTTTAGTTAAAAAAAAAATAGTTTTAGTTAAAACTAAAAAAAAAAAAAGTTACAGTACCACCGTTCTTGTATGGGTGGGCGGGTGGGTCAGTACCACCGTGCTTGTATGGGTGCGCGGGTAGGTTAGTACCACCGTGCTTGTATGGGTGGGCGGTTGGGTCAGTAACACCGTGCTTGTATGGGTGTGCGGGTAGGTTAGTACCACCATGCTTGTATGGGTAGCCGGTTGGGTCAGTACCACCATGCTTGTATGGGTGGACGTGTATCCAGTCCCACCGTGCTTGTATGGGTGGGCGGGTGGGTCTGTTAGCAATTGCGTCCTGAATGTGAGCGTTAAATTGCCTCTGGAGGCTTTTTTGTAATTTTCAAAAACACTATTAAACAATACTATAAGACTAAGAAGACCGGCAGCAGGCTGAGCTTTTCTCTTGATGTTTTATAATTTTTGTGATTTAGACAGGACCAAGGAGGGAAGGCTAAGCAAGCATAGTGAAGCAAGGGCTATCAGATAGTATTTATATAACACTAAAATCACATTTGTAAACAGATATGCTGGCCATGTCCCTACTCTTCAGAACTGTCAAGGCAGCGAACAAAAACAATATCTTTTTTTTAAGATAGGGAAACTTACTTTTTGATGCTCCTTGTGTGTGTATATATATATATTCGGTTAATTGTTGCAATCATTTATTTATTCACATAAACGGCAAACGCCATTTTTCTATATAATATATGTAAATAGAAATATTACAACCAACATAATAAGGCATACACATCTAAATATGGAGAAACAATAATGTAAATAAATAACAATATAAAGATAGATAACAATACACTGTTAGAGTACTGTTACAATAAAGAACTTCATAGCTAAACTCATTAAACATTGTAGTATAAAGATAAAAATATATTTGTCAGTGCTAACACATTACAAGGAAAACAATCGTGATGCTTTAATTACCAAGGTTACCAAGTTGGTGTAATCTGGGGATGACAATGTGAAGTTTATAGTTGGTAGAGGAATGCGGTGTACTGAACATGTCCAGAGAACGAGTATTACTGGGAACTCTGATATTGATAAGGTGGAGTAACTCCGAGCAATCGATATCTCCAGTAAGAATTTTCTGCAGAAACACTAGGTCATGCAGCCTTCTTCTCATCTCCAATGGAGGCAGCGCCAGGTATTCAGCCACCAACTCCAAGGAAACATCATTATAGTCATAGCCCAACTTGGTACCAACTATCCTAACAAAGCGATCTTGAATACCCTGCAGCCTTTAAATATGTCCAAGTTGGTCATTCACCACACAACACAACCATATTCCAATACTACATAGATCTAACAAGCGCCGTGTAAGTTGTCTTCATTGCCTCAACACTAAGACCACTTCTAGAAGTCGTTATGATAAACCCCAGCATCTTAGCAGTCCTTTTGGTGATTGTGTCTATGTGTAACTCAGAGCTTAGATCCGAAGACAGCTCAACTACAAGGTCTTTAATAGAAAACTTACGACACAGTGTAGTATTATATAGAGAGTAATTAATATCAACAGTGTGAAGTTCCTGTGAAAGGTTACAAGAGCACACTTCCCATCATTAAGTCTCATTCCATTGAGTAAACACCACTCTTAAATTCTTTTGAAGTTACATTGTAATAAATGACAACCTTCAATAGACGAAATAGGGAAAAAAACCTTAATATCATCAGCGAATAATAAACATCTGACGTTGATAACATCCACCAAGTCATTTATAAATAAAGTAAATAAGAATTGGCCCAAATGAAAACCCTGAGGCACACCTGATGTAGCATAAAATGGACGTGTAGTGGCATCTAAAAATCTCACAGAAAGAGTTTGGTCCGTCAAATATGATTGAAACCATTGCAGAAGATTGCCAGTGATATCATAGACATTAGGCTTGGCTTGAAGATGTGGATGACTCACAGTATCAAACGCTTTGGAGAAGTCAGTATAACCAGTGTCAATCTGCTTTCCATCTCCAACAGCCGAAATAATAGAGCTCTCATTCAGGGCAAGATTGGTAGTGGTTGATCTAGCAGTTGCAAAACCATGCTGTGCTGATGTAAGAATGTGACGAAAGGAGAATTTAATACGATCCAGCACAAGTGATTGAAACAGCTTCCCAAGGGCAGTTGTATATAACTGGTTGGTAGTTTCAGACATCCTCAATATTTGAGGACTTAAATATATTGACTTGTATATAAATCATACTACAGGACTAGATAGTTTATTGATTTCAAACTAAAACAATGCTGTTTTTCGTTTAAAAAATTGTTAGTTGTAGTGCAATGAAATTGTAGAATAATTTTATTGTTTGAAATCAATTAATATTATATGTTTAAACTTTCTATTAAACATTCTTTCATCACATCTAAATAAAATAAGCTTCATAACAAGTGCAATGATTTGTTGTGAAAAATACAGGGTTTCAATGCTGATAAAAAGATAAGAATAAACTTTATTTTTCTCAGAAAAATAAACAATTTAGGAAGAAAATCAGCTTAAAATAACAATTACAGCTTAAAAAAACACAATTACAAATATTCTTGCCTGGTTAGACTAAGAAATCTAAACATGACGTAACCCTTTCCCGTCGGATAGCCAACCCAGTTGGATATCACGATTTTGCCACTAGCTTGGTGAGTGTTTGTCTAAATTTGTCCTCTAAGATTGAGTGTCCAACTCTGGTGGCCACTGCTATGTTCACGCTCAGATCGAGAAAGTATTAGTTGCGTTGTCCGCTGGGATCGGCTGTCTAATTATGATGGCCGGCACTGATTTCCCTACTTACTCAGATGTCCAACACTTGACATATGTTTTTGTATTTTAGATGTAACTTGTTTGAACAATATTTTTAAATGTTTAAAAGCTGTTTAAATATGTCGTGATTATATTCAACCAGCTGGTATCATCTGTTTCCATTTCTGCTTTGTGTAGACATCCTGATTGTGTGTCAGAAATTGGCCATGAGTCTAGGCTATCTCTCGATTTTATCCTTGTGCATCTTGATTGTTATTAATTATTGTAAATATTCTGTTTGGTTGTAAAATACTGTTTGTAATTGTAAATCATAGTTATTTAGTTTGCGTTTTAGTATCCGAGTCTTTGTCCTGGCATATTTTTCGAAAAGTAATATACTCAGTAACATTTCAAAAACGTATTTATTTCTAAAGTAAATATTACAAAACTTGTAGTACTCTAATTGTATGTTTCATTAATTAAAACGTTGTTATTTTAACCAAACTTGTTTTTATCTTAATTTAAAACCAAACAATCAGTATTTGTAAGATGCATAATACTAGTATATATAGAGATGATCAGCCCGCTGAGAAGCTGCTAATGTGACAATTAATTTATATTATAAACTGATTATACTTATATGTTACTCATATAATTTAATTCTAGACATTTCAATTACGGTATCAGTTAAAAATAGAAAAATAATAGTAATTTAAGATAAGTATTAATAGTGACAAAAATGTTTAAAAAAATTATTTTTCATCACTCAAAATGTTCAATGTTTTTCAATAGTATTTTAAAATATACTATACTAATAATATATTAAGAAAAACTATATCATATAATGCTTCATATTTTAAATATTCAATACGAATATTCAGATCAACATTAAAATTAAATACTTAGTATTAAAGCTCTAAAAATCAGGTGCAATCACAATAAGGCTGAATGACCACAAACTGGGTTCCGACCTGGTGATAACGAGAGAGTGACATGGCTGCCGATCTCTTAAATAAAGCAGCCATTGCTAACCCAGGTAGCCACTCAACCTTACAGGTCACTAGCAGATGTTCAACTGCCGAGCTGACGCAGAAACAAGAGTACAAGTGTGGCCAACTGTACTGGACACCTGATCTGAGAGAACATTTTTTAACATACAGTTCCGAGGGGAAAGGGTTAATCTAACTTAGATTTTGTTATTATAAAAGCGTAATTAATTTTAAAGATAACAATTATCATCAAAACCTGTGTGTATTTAAATAAAATGCTGTATAATATATTTGCAAAATGAGGTATGAGAAAATAAATTAGAGCAAAGGCAAAGGTTGTACAGACTACAGAAGTTACTAAATTATTGAATGTATCAAAATATAAAGTCAGTAAAAAATAAAGATAATTAAAAATAAAAAAAGATAAAAAGTAATTAAAAAAATCGTAATGATATTTATTAATTTATTAAACATCTATATAAAGCATAAATTATTATAGAAAAAAACGTGCACACAAAAAAATAATAAAATATAACAATTGCACATTGGGTTTCAGGCTACTATAATTAATAAAGAGTCAATATTCTTATAACTAAAAAGGCAATTTTTAAATTTTTGTTATAAAATTTGTTTTATTTTGAAGACTTCATAAAATAATTTAGGAGCTTTATTGTATATTCAAGTTGCTAAAAGATTGTAGCATTTTGTAAAAAAAAAATTTAAATAGAACTTTGGTACAGTAACTTTTTCTAAACACCTGAGAGATTGCATTCAATTTGTTATGCTGCCACTTCATAGATAAAAAAAATCTTTATCACCTTATAAATGAACATGTACCTTAATGGAAAAATATTAAAGAGCCATAACAATGGATGAGATGGCTCTCTTTTATACGAGGGTTGTCTCAAAAGTAAGTTACACTATTTTATTTAAAGTATAAAAAACATCAGAAAATATTTTAAATTATATATTTTGAAAAGTACAAGTTAACCTTATTTTTCTACATAATTTCCATGATTTTCTAAACATTTTTGGTAACGTGGTAACAGTTTTTTCAGTCCCTCATCATACCATTCTGCCGCCATATTGCTTAGCCAACTCTCAACCTCTTCTTTCAGCTCATCGTCATTTGCGAAGCGCCGACCTCCAAGATGTTGTTTGAGGTGTGGGAAAAGATGAAAGTCACTTGGTGCAAGGTCGGGGGAGTAAGGTGGATGTCCAAAAACATCCCATCGAAAATCTGTGAGCAGGTCTTGAGTCTGACGAGCAGCATGTGGGCGAGCGTTGTCATGGAACAAAAAAACTTTTTTCGTCAACTTTCCTCTTCTTTTGTTCTGGATTGCTCTTCTCAGTTGTTCCAAAAGTTCACAATACCGTGCTGCTGTTATTGTAGTCCCACGAGGAAGGTAGTCGATCAATAACACACCTTTGTTGTCCCAAAAAACCGTCGCCATGATTTTTCCAGCGGATTCCACAACTTTCGCTTTTTTTGGTGTTGGTTCGTCCTTTCCTTTCCATACCGTACTCTGTCTTTTCGATTCAGGCGTCCAATGATGGATCCAGGTCTCATCCCCAGTCACTATTCGATGGAATAAATTGTCTCCTTCATCATCGAAAAATTGTTGAAATTGCAAAGCAGCATCAACTCTCTGCTCTTTGTGCTGTTCTGTGAGAAGGCGTGGAACCCACCTTGCACACACTTTTGACAGATGAAGATCATCAGAAATAATCCTGTGGAGTGATGCACGGCTTATTTCCACATTAGAAGGCAGTTGACAAAGGATTTCGTCAAGAGTCAGGCGCCGATCGGTGTCAATGACCTTTCTGACATCTTCAACAACAGTTGCCGCGCGAGAAGTGGATTTCTTTAGATAATTATTCTCATAAAGTGTTTTTGCTGTATATAATTTGATTGAGTATTTGTGGTACAAATACCACCCTATAGAAGTCCATAGAAAATTCTAGTATGAATAAGGGAATAATACAATATTCTTTAGGTAATTTCGTTACAAAAATCTCTAACAAATTAAAACTTCTTAGCTTTTTCTTTAGATTATCAATTAATATGATTCTTCCAACTTAGATGTTCATCAAGAATCACCCATAAGTATTTAGTACACTCCGCCTGCCTAACGATGGGACATAACAGTACTATAAAATGTTTTATTACATAAACAATTAATATATTTATATTTAATTTCATTTGTAAATTCAATCCTTTTTATTAAACTAAAATTTATATATTTTGTTTTTTCTGGACTTAATATCATATTATTTTTTGTAAACTGCCATTGCAATGCTAAGAGATCTAAATTCATCACAAGCTCAATAGTTTCCCATGTGTCCTCTACATAGCACAAAGCTGTATCGTCTGCGAAAGATTATTTTAGTGTTTTAGCGCAACAAAGATCGTTAATATAAACTAAAAATAACAGTGCTCCCAGAACAGAGCCTTGTGGAACACTACAAATTTGACACTTGTCACTAAAATTATTTTCAATTTTTAACACATTGTTACCGTCCCAGAAGATAACTCTTAAACCACTCAAAGGCAACCTCTCTTACTGCACAATAATGTAGTTTTACTAAAAGAATACTATGGTTAACATTATCAAAAGTTTTTATGTTTAAATATTATCCTTGACATTTTTCCCTTATTCTATCCATTGTGTACTTTTGATGTAAAACCTAGCAAAGCAAATTCAGTATTTAATGGCTCTCTGAAACAATATTGATTTTTACTAAAAGGTTTTTTTAAACTTATTGATTCTTTTCTTCATTAATTTCTCATATATCTTAGAGAATGAAGAAAGGGATATCAGGCGATAATTATTACACTCATTGCTCCTCCCAATCTTATATAAACGTACTACTACAGCATGCTTCAACTTATCTGGGAAAAGACAAGTCTGAAAGCTTAAATTAATAAGATAGGAAAGCAATTAACTAATTGTCTTTTAACTATAAGTTTTATAAGCATCGAATTCACATCATCTTTTTCTGGAGTAGTGTTATTTTTTAATAAATTAACTGAAAATAAAACTTCATCTAGTAAAACTGGATCCATAAACATTGACTCAGCATATTGAAAGTTTTCAAAATAATTAATTGTTAAAATCAAGAATCTCAAAAGTCACCAGTTTTTGGTTATTTAATTTGAGCCTGTCTGCAACGTTAAAAGGACACGATTAAATTAATTGGAAATTGCTTAGGATCATCCGTATGACACCATTTATTTCTAAACAGTATTTATTAAATTTAGTACTTTAACCAGACAATTTATTAATTTCTCTCCAGTCTCCATGTCCCTTTAGAGTCTCCCTAACACTTTTAAAAACTATTTTCATAAAGAGCTACTTTCAATTCCCTAATTTGAGTTTTAAGGTTGTTCCTGAATTTGAAAGAATATATTCTTAGTTTTGCATTGTTTTGAAAAAGTTGTAATAAAAATAATAAATATTATAAATATAATAAATAATATTATAAAATAATATTATAAAATAATAATAATATTATAAAAAATAATATTATAAAAATAATATTATAAAAAATAATAAATATTAAAAATAAAAAATATTATTCTTTAATTTTACTTTCATACAAATATATTCTTCCAGGGTTTGATAATTTATGAATTTTTTATTAACATTTCTTTCTTTACTTGCTGAAATAAAACTTAAGAGAGTTGTATGACAAACGTGGAAAAGGCAGTTGATGGATATGTTCCACTGTAAATAAGAGACTTCGCCATTGTGCAACAGCTTGCTTATCTTATCAAAGTCTCGATGATACGAGCAGCAGGCTTGGTCACCTGGCCAGCTATCTGAACACACACATGTTCCGTGATATGAGCATGGACAACTTCAATATATCAGTACACAGGGTAATTAAGTTAAAGTCCATGCATACTTGTCCAGCAGTATCGAGCAACATTTCTGACAATTGCATCTTGACTAGGTTTATTTAAGATCGGCTTATGACTTTGACGCTTATAGCAAATCGTGTAGTGTCTTAGTAATTTACTATTGTCTTAAACAAAGCTTTTCAGTTATCACCTTATTTAAAATAAACTTTATGAGATTGACTGTTAACGTCTTAGTAATTATTTCATTATAAACACATGTGCCATTAATGTTCAGTCACACGTAGTATAACATTTTTAACAATGGACAATAGGCAAACTTTATTGCACATAACGTTTCACAATATCACAGCTAATAATGATGAACAGGTGCATTGTCATAAATAATAAAATAAAATAAGTTCTTTTGTTCTTAGTCGTAGATCATTCATATATTAATTATTGTTATAATATACCTTTTGGTAAAATAAAAATTTAATATTATTACTGTATAAACAGTAAGCAGGCAATGTCATACTGAGAAAGGATAAATTAATGGAAAATTGAAAATGTTCTTTTAAACTAAAAACTACCTAATATTTATATCTAAAATCTATCCTAAACACAAGAAAGGTGTTAAAATTTACGCTCAAAACTATCACCCCATATACCTAACTTCTCCAAGGCCAGTAAAATATTAGTGCTATCAAGGCTAAGAACCTAAACGACGAACAATTTTTGACTCAGGATCACCATGGCTTTCTGAAAAACAGGCAACCATGGCTTTGGTTGCCTAGAGCATGAGCTAATAATTGACAAACTGAATGGACTAGGAGTGACCTGATCTGCAAAGAGATGGTTTAAAAGTTACCGAAAGGGACGAACACAGTTTGTTGAAATCCAGCAAACAGAAGGAGGACAAGAAAAGTACGTACAAGTCTCAAACACTTCCAGAAGCAGGAGAAGTGCAGTGTTGGATCTGAAACGTTTCATTCTTTCAATACCAAAACTGTAATGTGTATCCTTCTGAATGATAATATCCTCAATACCTGTACAATAGTATAACATTCCCCTTCAGTATAACACACTTTTACTTCCAAGAAAACAACCTGGCTGTCAATGCAATAAAGTCTGTACAAGTTAATTGCAGTAAAAAAAAAGTGCAAAAACTAAAACCCAAACAAGTCATTGTGATAACCAAATTAAACTTCCCAGCATTAACATTGAATTTGGCTTCACATAGATGACGTGGTTAAAAAACTGAATTCTTTATTTTATACAGGGTGTAACTGAATACTTGGACAAACTTCAGTAGATTGACCCTTGGGTCCAAAAACACCGTAAAGTTCTTATAAATATATGTCCTAATATGCACAGTTTTCTGTCTGTCTATCCGTCTGTGTTTTTTACTTTATAATTTTGTTCTCAGCAACCATTAAAGGTAGAGTGCTGAAATTTAGCACATATGCTATACTCGTAATACTCTATTACAGGAAAAGATTTGTCGCCAAATTTCAAAATGGCAGCTAGTCAAAAAATTTGACGATGAATTTCGTAAAAACTTCACCTTGTATAAAAAAAAAACACAAAAATGATAAATTGTAGGACATTTGATTATAAAACTAACGATACCGTTTTTAGTAAAAACAAACAAGAAATGTATAATATGTGGCATTTTTTAAAGTCTAGTTACACTTGAAGGTTTGTTCTAGATTTACAAAATACATTAAACCTTTATATTTTTCAGGAAACAGATGGCCAAGATGATTCAATCGGGAAGTAACAGCAAACTTTGGTGAGGAAAAATTAAATGAAATATAAATTTTAGAGTTATTTAGAAAATAAAATTAAATAGGTAGTTTAATGTTCTGTGAACATAATAAAATTACTTTTAAAACTTAAATCATCTTTTTATCAAACCTTTGACCAGCCTCAAGAGAATAAGTGAGTATAATCAAGATTGTTATGAGAAAGTTATTTGTAGGCGAACTGGTGGCTGAGCAGTTTAGGCGTCAGGACTTTGAGCCTGGGTTTGAGATAGCACTGGCTAGAATCAGTAATATTCATCTTGTACTGGACTGTTTCCTCTCCTTACCATGAAAAAGTTTCTCGCAATGGGCAGAGGAAAGCTAAGAAGGAGATCAGTGTCTCTTTGAAAAATGTTTGGGATTAGTCATGAGGATTGGCATGCTGGACTCAAATCAATAAATCCAGCAAATTGTAAAATTAACATACAGGCCAAGTTTTATTAGGGAATATTAATATTATTTAGACCAATATTTTGAATTAATTTACTGAAGACAATATTTAACTAAAAATAAATATGAAATAAAGTTGGTGGCTTTCTGATGATTAGGAATGACAAGCTTACGTAATTTTACAATTCAGATGAAGACCAGCAAAATAATACTTTTCTTGTAAAACCAATCTGTTCAACTTAGAAACACCAATACAGTTATTTGGCATTTGGTCAAAGGGCAAGCAAGTAAGTAATAGAACGTATGGTGACAGCTTATGAACGATTTTAACATTTAGCTTGGATTTGCTCACCTCTTTCTTGAGTTTCACACCTTTGCGAATGACGAAAGGCTTGTATGCCTTCCAAACTATTTTAACCACATTTGTCTATGAAGATTGCTGATTTTAAGAGTGTTATACTATTGTCAAAATAATTTTTGTTAGTGAAATATGAAGAGTCTAATTAACTTAATTTTAGGAGAGGAGGTCAAGCTTGCAGACACCCCAGATTAGAAGTTAATAGCTCGGAGATTATGAGGTTTGTGAAGCCTCAAGGACCTTTGGCATGCTCAGAAGAAAAGGATTGGGTGGAAATGGTGGGTGGGACAGCCAAGATCACACAAGCGGCTCGTGACAAATATGGGGATATCGAATGCTCCTTCACAGGTATCGTATGATGTATAGATTAATAATATGGATTGTATGGTTAATTGTCTGCATTTATTTGAATGTTAATAATATGGATTGTATGGTTAATTGTCTGCATTTATTTGAATGTTAGTACTGTATAGCTTAGATTTTTAATTGTTTAACTAGAATTTCAGTTATCTTGGCAATGCACCAGTTTAATTATTTAAGGTTTTACGTTGTCTACTGTTTTTAGCAGTTCATTTTGTTTTTTTTGAGAAGATTGAAAACAGGCCATAAATGGACATAAATGCACTTTCAAGAAGACTTATAGATTTCCAATTAGGTTTAATTGTTATAGTTCTGATGATTCAAAATTAATCTCTTGTTTTTAAAAATTGCATGTTCAACTGGTCGGTAGCGTAGTTGGTTCAATCCCAGCTTCATGTGCTAAAGGTTCTCAGTTCGATCCCAATCAGAGTCAATACATTTTGAGAAGGATCAGCTGATAATCACCGGCTGTTCATTTGTCATTGGGCTATTAATTAATGACACTTTCTAAGGAATAAGTCGGCCTTAGTTTGTAACAATGACTACATTCGCTCATCTACACTCATCACACTCATTCGAAATCCATATTCGCCCATATCTTGACGATCGGCGTCTTACGAATAAATAAAAATAAATAAATAAAAACCAATTTAGATCTATCAACTTTCTTTTATGTAATTGTGTTCTTTAGTTTTAATTTTAATTGGTCTTAAAGTCTGTTCAAAATAAGTCTTACAATCAATCTAGTGTATATGGATTTTGTTGTGTTTTGGTTTGTTGATTTTGATTTAACTTTAGATAAGAAACTTCAGAGAATGTTTGATGATTTAAACATGTTGTACTATTATTGAAGATTTTTTTTAAATTCAACTTTAATTTATATTTAGATTTAACTCAATTTTTATTATATTTAATATATTATATTATATATTGTAACACCTCATTTGAGGTTTGATACAATAAAGATTATTAGTATTATATTTAGAATTTATTTTTCTTGTGTTCCTTTTATGTACGGTTTTTCTTTTTTATAATATGTTTATATGTTGAATTTTAAAAATTATATTTGAAGGATAAAAAATGTAATTTTAACAGTTATTGTAAATTGATATTTACTAGTTTTCTAACAAAACTTTTATATTGATGGAGAGTTTCTAATTCCAGGCATAGGACACTAAACAGACTGTCACTGCCATAAATATCATCATCGTCATCATCCAATGTTATCATCGATCTCGCTATCAGCCTGCCTACCCCACCCAATAATATATTATTATCTAACAATTATCACACACACACACACACACACACACACACACACACACACACACACACACACACACACACACACACACACACACACACACACACACACACACACACACACACACACACACACACACACACACACACACACACACACACACACACACACACACACACACACACACACACACACACACACACACACACACACACACACACACACACACACACACACACACACACACACACACACACACACACACACACACACACACACACACACACACACACACACACACACACACACACACGCACATGCACACGCACACGCTTACGCACACGTTTTTGGTTATCTTTTAAACTAAAAACTGTGGAATAGCAAGAATGTTCAATTATTATTAAACCTTCTCAATTCCACCAAGGCATTAAAGAAGAACATCCTACCTTAGTTTTTAAATTGCACAAACACACACATATAACATTTTAAATTTAACTAGGGTTACTTAGCCGTTACCGTCAACGATTCTAGTGATGTTTAGTAATTGCTGATTACTATAGTTTCGACCTCATTGGGTCATTATCAAATCATACAAGACGTTAGTTTCACAATCTCACTTCTGACTTGAAGTTTGTCAATTGCATGTAATTTAAATGTAATAATAAAACTGTGGACTTGTAACACATATTCACATTAACATTTATACACATCTATATACTTTACATTTAGCACACTGACACGTATTAAAACTTGTTGCCGGCCGGCGTTGCGATACCGAACTCTACAAGTAACTAATTTAACTCTAGTTAGTAATTAATTTAACAAGTAATTAATTTAACTAGTTAAATTAGTTACTAAAACGATTCTGGAGGCAAAAATATGAACATTTTAAATTGTTGTAAAAATCAACAAATAACGATAAAATGACAATAAGATAACTTTTATTAAAAACAAATATTTCTGGCCACAAAACATACACACAAAAATGTAATAAATTTAGTCTCCTTATTTTTATTCATCTTTGTACCGTAAAAAAAGAGATCAGTACTGTCCATATCTGTTGATAACATTCACTCTCTTTTTACAAATAATATTATTTATGTTTTCATCTAGTTTAGAACATTTTTAAAAACTCAGAACCACATTATTATAGCATTTGCAAACTATGTCGCTTGAGAAGAAAAATTATATGTTACCGGTGGTGGCTGATGGCTGTCTAGTTGGCCAAACGGGTGTTACTTTGGTGGCTGATGGCCGTCTAGTTGGCCAAGAGGATGTTGAATAATGATCTTTATTCACAAAATATTGACAATTAAATGAACATAAAATTTAAGTGAATAATACTAACCACTGTTTCCAGTAATGTGGTTAGTGACCAAAAATAATAATAATAAAATAAATTAACAAATAACTCAGTCCAGTCTCTTTTAAGTATTACAGTCTTGTATATAATTAGAAAGGCATTCTGTAGTGTTCATTTAATTCAAACTACAACTAAAATAACAGTACTTCATAATTAAACTAAAATTAATATTTTTAATATTTTACAGTTCATAAACTAATATTTTCTATAATTTACTCTAAGTTAAGGCCTGGCTCAGACAACTTGTGTCATGTATAGTGTATAACCAGTTCTTTAGCTTGTGGCAAAATCCCTTATTGTTGTTGCTTTCTTTAATGTATAATGGTAATTTATTTAAATAATTTGGGCCTAAGTAATTAAAAGATTGTTTGAAGAACATTTTGTTCACTTTGGGTTTGATAAATAATCTATTCTTGTTACTTCTCATTTATGATGAATTCTGGTTGAGCCTCTATTGCCACTTCGTATATAAAATAATTTTAATGTTTTATAATGAATATATGTTGGATGGGTAATATTTTTAATAAATAGAATAAAGGTTAAGAAGAGTCTCTTGCATTTGCTTTTAGCATTATTCGAATACATTTATTTTGAATTGTTCTAATAGTATTTATTGCTGTTTTACAAGTTCCTCCCCAACAAATAATGCCGTATTGTATCCTTGAATGAATCAGACCATAGTACAGAGTTCGCAGTAAATTTACATCACAAAAGTTTCTATGAAAGTAAAATTTTCTTAAATTAAATCTAGTTTTATTTATTAAATCACAAATATGCTTTTTCCAGGACATTTTGCTGTCTAAAGTTAACCCTAAATATTTAAAGGTGGGGACTTGCTCAACAGCACTACAGCCACACGACTCACCTTCACAATCAAATTTATGATAAACTATAGGGTTTGCGAATCTAAAGCCGGTCATGTGAAAGTTAATATATTTAGTTTTTTTTTACATTAACATGCATTTTATTCTTGAAGCACCATGACTGCAAAATGTTCAAATGACTCAAAATGTTAATACTCATTTGGAGATTTAATTCATTTTTGTTGGAGGATACAAGTGCAATGTCATCAGCAAACATACTAACTGAACATGTGAAATGTTGATCTAACAGGTTGTTAATAAAAATTTAAAATAGATTTGCAGAGAGTACGGAGCTCTGAGGGACTCTGGCTCTTACTTATATTGAAGTGCTTAATTGATTATGAATTTTAACTGATTGGGTCCGTCCTACAAGAAAGCTTTCAAACCATTTCAACGCAATGCCTCTTACACCAGCCTTTCCATTTTATTAAGTAAAATATTATGATTCACAAGATTAAATGCTTTTTTAAAGTCAACAAATACTGCAGTCGTTTTTCTGTTATTATTTATGTATTCATATATTAAGATTGAAAAGTTTATTAACGCATCTTCTGTAGACTTATTTTTTGTGAAACCAAACTGGGATTTATTCTGGAAGTTTATAGAACTCAGGTAATTTACTAATCAAACTTTTATACATTTCTCCATTATTTTAGAAAAAAACAGATAACAAGCTAATTGGTCTTATATTTTCAATTTCGAATGAATTATTTTTTTAAATAGAGGTATAACAATGCTATTCTTGATTTACTCTGGAAAAATACCAGTTTCAAAACTTAAGTTAATTATGTAGGCTAAAATGTGAGCTATTTCACTGTAAATATGTTTGAGCATCTCTACAGAAAATCCATCGTGGCCAGTTGATTTTTTATTTTTAAAACTTAATTATGTTTGTGACTTCGGCAGAGTCAGTAGGAGCAACAAAGAACGAATGATTGGTCAGATAATTTGTCAAATTACAAACTCTGCCAGCCAGCTGTACTTTGTACACTGATAAGGTAGTTGTTGATCTCCTCTGACAATTGCTTGGGATCCTCCAAAACTGTCCCATCATCCAATACAACTTTATCTATGTTATTACTTTTAAGGCTACCTGTAATGCTGTTTATCACCCTCCACTGTTGACCACTGTCTCCATTACAATTATTAATTAAATTAGCGTAATAGTAGTTTTTTAACTTGTCAATGTCGTTTTTCAAATTCAAACAAAATTTGTTATAGTAAGCAGTAAAATTTAAATCATATGGTCTTTTTTTCAGTATTTTATACATTTTCTGTCTTTTTTTAATTCTATTAACAACATTTATATTAATCCAAGGGCTTTTTTGTCTTGCTTTACGATACTTACTATTAATATGCTGAACAATTGATTTATGTTTATTTATAAAATTATTTAAAATACTACAAAAACTTAATAACAATTAACATTACCTATAATAAGTTCATTATTTTTTCAATCATCTTATTATTATTATATTATACTCAATTGTTGTATTCACAGTTCTTTCAATAAAGTATAACATGTAATTTAACACATTCACCTACTATTTTTTAACCAACAAATAGGGTCAAAAATCATTTTTTTTTTTATTTTTTATAGGTTAATACTTTTAACTTGTAAATGACTATTCTAATATTTCATATCCCTTATCAACAGCTAAATAATAAAATATGAAAAATAAAAATTTGTATTTGCTACCTTTGTTTGATACATGAATCAAATTAGATGACAGAGCACACATGTTTTGCAATTTCTTAAGAGTATAGCCTATCTTGTATATTTATCACTTCTCGCGATGTATCACTAAAGTATCAATATAGCGTAGGCCTACTTGAACAAGTTATTACGTAGCATTGTAGCCTGTTGTCAGTGACGTATATTCTTCATGTATTCATCGTCAGTAGATATTAACTGTTACTTGTTATACGGTCACAAGCCCATTCTTCATCACTCAGTAAAGTACATTATCACATATTCTGATCTATTTCACTTTCGCAAAACACGATCGGCCATGATGTTTACAAACTACTACCTCGTTGCTGGCACACTAACAGGTACGTCTACACTGTTCTAACGTTCTCATAAATAAAAGAAACGAAAGAAAACTCATACGGAACCATAGGAACGAAAAGATGATTATCTGCTACCTTTAGAAACAAAGACTATTACATCGCGAACTTTGTCATTGTATAGCGGCACCTTAATCCGGCGCGGAATGTTCCGACAAAGTAGGGGAATGGGTTAAGGCTAGTAGCAGTGATATGCCATGATTGCACTTTTCGTTCGATATCTTAAATTTACAAAATTGTCTCAGTGACTAATTGTGTAATCTTGTAGGGCTGTTTATTAAAATAGAAAACGTAGTATTATCTATTGTATTTGAAACATTAATAATTATAAGTGTATCTAAATTTATATCACCAACAAATATTGAATTTAGTTTAATAAGTGGCAAGATATAATTTAATTCATGAACAAAATGTGCCTCTGTAAATTGATTACTCTATATAAACAGGTCAAATTGAAGCGTGTTGAACCACACGATATATCAAGAGATAGACAATCGGCCGTTGACATATATATGTTTAACTCTGCAAATTTAAATTGATTAGAAATGTAACATTCGACACCTCCAGCTCGATATGTGTCATTGCATTTAGTAGCTATGTCAAAGCCTGGAATTTTGTATAAATTAATCTCTTCACTGTTTATCCAAACTTCACTCAGTACAATAAAAGCAAGGTTATGAATAATTGAATCTATTTCGGCTAGCAAATAATTAAAGTTTTTCCTGATACTTCTAATGTTTACATATAATAAACTAATATTTCCTCTGTCAGATTGGGAAACAAAAAACTTACTGTCTAGGTGATGAATGGTAGATATCACAACGTACCTGTGAGTCCATTATAATATTTATACTTACATTACGTATTATTTACAATTTATATTTACTAGTCAGAGAGAAAAAAGATAACTAGATATACAATACCGTGTAATGCATATAATATCCACAGACCAACCTAGAATATTTTATTTAGATCTTGAATTTTAACAATTTTGTGAAATTTTTCCCCATCCGACTTCCTAACAATTTTCCCTCTCGGAACCAAACATTTTATATCTAAATCCCTACATTTCGTTTTAAGCTTGCCAAGAAACTGTATGTTTTCTGGGCAGAGGTGCTCATTTAAGTATACCCTATTTTTAGGAAATGTAGGATGTACCTCGTTTGCCATCAGGGTCTTCTTCGTCTTGAAGTTGGACAACCACTTGTCCCTTACCAGCCGATCTCGAAACTGTACTATCAAAGGTGGGTCTCTCTTGGTGTTGTAGCTTGGCACTCTGTGAACAGCAAGTATGTGCTCCTGCTCCACTGGTTGGCCGATTGCCTTCCCGATGTCCATCACCACATTGAGAGTATCCTCTTTAGGCGTAGAAGGGATGCCACTGATTTCGATATTGGACTTCCTTGAGTACTGTTCCAGTTCCCTTACTCTATCAGTCAACTTGTCCTCCGCACCTGTAAGCTCTGCGTTTTTCAACACCAAATCTTCGTTTTGCTTCTTCATTTCTTTGAACTCCTTTCTAATAGTATTCATCAGAACGTTGGCGTCATCAATGCCCTTTGACAGGAACTCAACGGATTTGTTAAATTTATTTAATTTGTTACCTGTGGTGGCTGATGGTCATCTAGTCGGCCATACTGACCCCCCCACACATTATTAAACCAGTCTACCCCCAGCCTTTTGCTTGATTCACTTGCCAGTAGGTACTGCACTTCTACGCTGTTCTAAGAGTAGGACGTGGTTTTCAGTTTCCGAGTACAGTTATTTTTAGCGTTTTTATGACTGTTTTTACTTTGTTTTTAGAGAAAATAGGAATAAAATTAAGAAACAAAAATATAGAATGTACTACAAAGAAGAAAAAATGTACTAAATTTATGTTCAACAAATTCTGGGAAACCTGAATTGTGTTCTGTACCATGTTTTGAGAATTTATCTTAGATTATACTAATTGTGAAAAATGTTAAAAATGGTGCTGATAAAATTTGTTTTTACTCTTTTTTCTGTGTTTTACTCAATTCTTAATATTACTAAATAATATGGTGTACAAACTCATGGACGTTAATTTTTTGGCAAAGTCGTTCGCCAGGGGCTGATTGGCCGACTATACGGCCATTCATAAAAATTAATTATTTTGAGCTTCCCAAAGTATAGACTACAAAATTGGTCGGTAGCGTAGTTGGTTCAATCCCAGCTTCATAAGCTAAAGGTTCTCAGTTCGATCCCAATCAGTCACAACACATTTTTAGAAGGATCAGCTGATAACCACCGGCCGTTCATTTGTCATTGGGCTATTAATTAATGACACTTTCTAAGGAATAGTCGTCCTTAGTTTGTAACAATGACTACATTCGCTCATTTACACTCATCACACTCATTCAAAAAAATCCATATTCGCCCATATGAATAAATAAATAAATATTTCTGACAGTGACAAATTGACACTACACAATCAAAAATTAAGTTTTTCAAAAAAAATGCAGCGATAATTTCAAGCATTTAGTTTATATATGCAGTTGTACATGGTGAAAACGTAAATACAACTTTAGTGCTTAATGTGTTAAGTTGATTTGTTGACTAGCAGGAAAATTATTCTCTTATATAAACATGTTTTTGTTATTGATGCAGATATAACAAGGACAGATGATTTCTACACTCGTACAGGAATCACTACAACGACACACACAGAGTTCAATTTGGAAGCCAGTGATTTTGTGCGGGTTCGTTGTGTCTCGGAATCCGGAAAAAGGTTAGCACATTTAAGGAACAATATATATTATTGGATTTTGTATATCCTATTTTGTTAACTCAAGTTTTCTTTATTATAACTTTCAAAACTAAACCACGCATATTATTGATGATTTACAAAAAAAAACTTACTTGAAAATTTACTTTAGTGTTTTGATCATCAAAATAACCTAATTTATCCAGATTAGTGTAAGAAAAGGACAAATCTGGATATCTTAGAGGAAAGTTAGTCAGCACTATTACAAATAAACCATATTTGTTGTATGATCTTGTAGCATGCAAGTGCACTGGATTTGTAAAAATAACTTGATATATATATATATATATATTCTGATATCCAAATTTTATATCCCTAGATCTAGTTGTATTATTTGTTTGAAGGTAATATTCTTATTTATTGAGCTCAAAAATTGTAACATTTCTAAATCAGATAGTACAAGACTAAGATTGAGTGGTGCAGTGCTGTAGCCCAGCTACTTGGGGACAAAGTGTTGTGGAGACTGTAGGTGATAGGTTCTATGCTTGGTCCTCTTAATACCAACCAGGGCATCTGCTCAATGGTTGCCATTGACGTGGACACTACCAGAGGAGTCTGGCCTGTCTGTGTTGGGTAGTAGTCAGTATCTGGTTGTTTTGTATGGGAGAGAACTGAGTATCAGGCTTGTCAATTAGCTGAAAATCATACAATACGGTCCAGATTTCACGTAAAGCTGTAGGTTTCTTCATTGATTTGGCTATAGGGCTATTAATAATGGCCCTCTCTGAGCAAAAGCTGATCTCAGTTAGTAACCACACTACACAGATCGTCCACACTCATCCTACAATTATGTAATCATTCATATTCACCTTAAAATATGCAAGTTGTGTCTGCATATCATATCTGAGAATAGAGAAAATCTAAGTTTTTGTTGGAAAATTTTGTATTTATTTTTTGTATACACCTTGTAAATATTATAATATATATATATATCGTAACTTTTAAGAAATTAATACATTCTTATTTTAACTATTTGATAGCTCTGAAAGGAGCAGGAGGGGAAGAGGTGTTCATTTTCACAATGCCTTTGATGTTTCTCCAGGTGAAACTAAAAAGCGTTTCTATCTTGTCTTGACTGTAAAAAATTACTGTTACTCTTTGAACCTTAATATTCACTACGCTAACTGTTTGTGCTACATTAGTCTTAAAGGGGGTTTTGTGAGTTTGTGTCATCTCTATAAACTATAAGTTTTAAAATAATCATTAGAAGTCCGATTTATCAAAAAAAAAAAAAAAAAAAAAAAAAAAAAAAATGATTTCAATAAATTACTTTAAAAAATTGCTGTATTATTTTAAAATCATTGTTAATACAGGCGCACGTCAGAGCCGTCTGCATTCACTGTCTTCCTGATTTCTTCTCCACAGAGTAACTAGATTATTGCTGTAACCCTACACTATAACAAATATCTGAAATTACGCACATCTCATTATGGCAACTGCTGTAAATAACTCCTGTGGTATTTGTTTAAAAGAAGTGACGAATCGTCAACATGGGGCTCAATGCCGCGGAAACTGCACCAGATGGTTTCATAAAGACTGCGCCAAAATTAGTTCCACTGATTATTCACGTCTTGCAAGCGATGATAAATACTTCTGGGAATGCATGCGAGCTAATTGTATAAAAAATGGTACACAGCCCCATGACTTGATAAATGTAATCAGGAGCCTAACATCAGTGGTGCAGAGTCTGGTTGAGAAGGTGGATAGTATGAAATCATCTGATCTGGCTGAAATTAAATTGGATATGAAAGCGGTTAATGGTAAACTAGAATCTATTGAAAATCGTATTACTAGCTCTGAAGTCCGAATTAAAGCTTTAGAGGGCAAAGTTGAAGCCTTGGAGGCCCCCCAAAATACGACTGTTGCTGAGATGGATTGTGTTGTTGAGCTGACTATGGAGGAAGTTAAGGAGAAGGAGAGATCATTGAGAGCCAAGAATGTCATGGTGTTTGGTTTGGTCGAAAGCTCCAAAAGAAATGCAGAGGACAAGAAGAAGGATAATAGTGCTCACATTCACAAGCTGGTTGGTGATGTCTCTAAAATAAAGTTTTTTCGGATTGGAAAGGAAACTGTGGACAAAAGAAGGCCTATAAAGCTCATTCTTGAATCAGAGGCAAGGGTGCCTGAAATACTTAAGATTGTCACTCGAGAGTTCCTTGATAATTTGGATCCTGTTTTTGCTGCAGTTAAGCTGGCACGAGATAAAACCAAGCGAGAGTTGGAGTATCTGGATCATTTGAGGAGAAGCTTGAGGAGCGCACCAGGGGTGGTGAATCTGATCTGACTATTAAATATGTCAATGGCACACCCAAAATTGTTATTTCAAAAAACGCATAATTTCCCACAGTCACCACCTTAATATATCAAAATGTCAATGGCCTTCGAACTAAGACAAATTTGCTGTTTGAAACTGCTTCTGTTAGCATGTATGATGTGGTTGTCTTTACTGAGACCAACTTGATCCCTTCTGTTAGCAACTCTGAGTTGGGATTTCACAACTATACTGTTTATAGAAAGGATAGGCCCTTGGAAATTAGTAATAAGAATTCTGGTGGTGGTGTTTTGGTGGCAGTCCGGAATAACTTGTTGTCTACAGAAGTCTGCAACCCTTATGATAATCTTGAAGCTTTATTTGTAACCATTGGTGCTGGATCTAAAAGATTGCTGCTATGTGCCACCTACATACCCCCACAACAGCCCAACTCCTGTTATTCTTGTTTTGCTGATGCTGTTGTGGATGTTATTTCAAGGTGCGGTGAATTAGGCTCTACTATCATTGTTGGAGATTTCAATCTTCCTGACTGCTAATGGACCCAAGATGCTCCTGTGAGTTTGACTTCGAGTGAGAGGACCTTCCGTGAATTGTCATCACTGTTAGAGCTACATCAGGTTAGCCACGTAATGAACAGTAGGGATGTTCAGTTGGACCTAGTTTTTAGTTCAGCGCCAAAGTACCATAGTGCGCCTCTCTTTCCACTGATCCTTTTTTACTTTTTGAGGATATACATCCACCCATCTCTATCACTTTGGAGTGTTCCCTGGCCATGATGAAGAGTGCTGCTGTCTACATACTGGATCTGAAAAGATGCAATTTAGATGGTGTAAAGAATGAATTAACTCGTGAGGCTCATCAACTGGATTTGGGGGATGATTCGAGTGGTTTGGAGGCTGTCATTCTTACTCTGGGTTAAGTCATTGTAAAGCATTCTCCTCTTAAAAGGATTGGTCCTTCCTGCTTCCCTCGCTGGTTCAGCAACCACCTCAAACAGCTGGTAATTCTTAAGAAGACACTCCATCGGAGATACAAGGAAACTTTAAGTGACGTTGAGTACTACCGTTTCAGCCGTGTTCGTGAAGAGTGCAGAGAGTGACAAGAGCCTGTCGACTTGTCTATGTGGAGCACTTAGAAACCGTTATACCCTCTAACATTAGGGTGTTTTGGTCCTTTGTCAATGGTTTGAAGCAGGATAGCTCTAAACCTGGAGTCATGGAGTTTGACAATCTGACTGAGTCGGAGCCCGATAAAATTTGTGAGCTTTTTGCCAGCTATTCTAAGTCAGTTTATACTCCACCTATCGCCTGTTCTCACACTTATGACTTTAACACAAATACAAGCATCTCTAAGTGTACTTTCACCCTTGACGAAGTTAAGAAGAAATTGGAGTCTCTCAATTCATCTAAAGGAGCGAGGCCGGATGGTATAACCCCGGCAGTTCTTAAGCATTGCAGCAGCCAGCTTGCGCCTATTCTTGTCAAAATATTCAATGCTTCATTATCTGGTGGAAATTTTCCGAAATTCCTTAAACACAGCTATGTTGTCCCCATCTTAAAGTCAGGAGACCCTTCTAATATCAGGAATTACCGTCCCATCGTCATCCAATCAGCAGTGGGAAAAGTATTTGAGAGTCTGGTACTGGATTTTTTCAAGCCTTGTTTTAGGCAGGTGGTCGTGGACGAGCAGCATGGCTTTACTTTGGGAAGATATACAATCTCTAACCTACTTCCAGTTCAAGACTATATTAGAAGCCTTTGGTAGAAGAAATTAGGTGGAAGCTATATACATAGATTTTGCTAAAGCCTTTGATAAGGTTAGTCACAGCCATCTTCTTGCCAAATTGAAGGGTTATGGGATTGTTGGCGATCTGTGGCTGTGGTTTGAAAGCTACTTACAGAATCGGACTTTGGTTGTAAAATATGGGTCTAATGTATCTTCCTCCTTCATCGCCACGTCGGGTGTTCCTCAGGGGTCTCTTTTGGGACCATTCTTATTTGTACTATTCATCAACGACATTGGTAGTAAACTGGGAGTCAGTTATTCGTTGTTTGCTGACGACGTTAAGCTTTATCAGGAGATAAGAACAGAAGAGGATATTAGATTGCTGCAGGACTCTCTCCAGCAACTCTCTCAATGGTGCGTGTTAAACCAAATGAAAATCAATCCTACAAAGTCCAAACATTTTACTTTTCGTAGAATGAAATCTCCAATTATTGTTGACCTGTACTTGGATGGAAATCCCATTGAGAGGTGCAATCTTGTAAGAGACCTTGGAGTACTTATGGATTCGTCACTTGAATTCACGGCGCACATTGATAGCATTTGTTTGAGAGCATCAAGAATGATGGGCTTTGTCTTTAGACTGGGTAAATTTGGTCTCAGCTCTCGGACAATGGCTTTCTTATACAAGTCATTGGTGAGACCGATTCTGGAATATGCTTCCTGTGTATGGCTCCATATCAGTCGGGACAAATAGATAAGCTTCAGTCTATCCAGAGACGATTTATAAGAATGCTGGGTGTGAAGAATGGCTAAGCCTATAGAGAGGTCCCTATTGCCGACATTGAAACCAACCTAGGCCTCTGATTTCTAGACGACAAGTTGCTGATATTTTATTTCTCTATAAGGTGATCAATGGTGATATTGATTGTCCTCATTTGCTACAACTGGTTAACTTTAGAGTCCCCTCTGCTACTAGATCGCATTACCTTTTTGAGATCAGATACAGAAGTACAAACTACCTTCTTCATAGTCCTATTCCCAGAATGCTGAGAGCTGGAAACGAGGCCTGCAATGTGGTGGATTTCTTCTCTGACTCCTTGGGAACTTTTCGACGTCTGGTCCTATCCCTAGCTAACAACAATGGAGAGTAGAGTCTTCTTTGTGCAAGTGGATTTGAATTGCTTTCTGGTGGAGTTAGTTTCTGTGAAGTGGGTGCTTGGTGGCTGCTTTAAAGGGCCACACTTGTGTTGTTGGGGGCATGGTCTCCCCACATTGCATATTTCACTTTTAATACCAGTGTAGTGATTGTTCCATCTTTAGGTAGCTGCGTTTAAGGGCTACACCTGTGTATGTGGGGGCATGGTCTCCCCACTTTTCGCACTTTCCTACACCTATAAGCACTCTGGAATTTCACAATCATTTCTCCCCAAACTTCACGTATTTATATATAAGTATTATTGTTACCTTTTTTATATTTTATTTATGTTATCTATTGTTATTTATTACTACATTTATTCATCATCATCATCATCATCTGATCAGCATCTCCAGTCTCCCGGGTGTGCTAACAAGCCTCTTCCATCTGTCTCTGTCTAAGAATAATTGTCTCTTCTCCGCCTGTTGAATGCTTGTCCCTTTCAGGAATAGGTCTTCTTTTACCAAATCCATCCATCTCGTCCGTGGTCTTCCGACTTTTCTCTTCCCTACTATTTCGTTTTTGAGCCAGGTTTTTGCCACTCTTCCTTCTTTCAATCTCTTCACATGACCAAACCATCCTAGCCTTAAGCTTCTTATTTTCTCTTTTACTGTTTTTTCGCATCCAAACAGGGTTCTTATAGTTGTGTTTCTTATTCTGTCACGTCTAGTTCTCTGCACTGCCGTTCTTAAGAATTTCATTTCTGCTGCTTGTATTCTACTATCGTCTTTTTTATTTAATGTACATGTTTCTAGGCTGTAAGTTAGGATTGGTAAGAAGTATGTTTTGGACATTTATTATTTATTGTTATTTATATTATTGTATCTGTTATATCTGTATATTCTACTTGGGTTATTTATTTATTAGATTTTTGTTGCTGTTACTATTTGTAGAATTTATTGTATTGTCACACGATGGTTACACACTCCACTTATTATGCTATTGGACTGTTCAGACTATTTTAAATTGTTGTTACTGAAGTGTTTGATTGTCAGTTATAGTTCATAATCATAGTAAGTAACGTGAATCATAGATTGCCATCTTGTATGTTATTGTACTTTTGTAAAATTGGTTAAACCGTGGGAAATAAAATAAAATAAAAATAATCAAACAATCCAATAAATTAACAGTTTGATCTAATCAAGTAAATAAAATACTTAAAAAACATTTCAAATTCCTTTAACATTTTAAAAGAAGACAAAGTGGGAATTTATATAAAATTATCTGTGAACACGTGTATATAGGCTAAATAAGAAAACAAAAACTCGGCCCTGCGGGCCTCGCCAGGGGGCAAGCCCCCTGGACCCCCGGATCTTTTTGCTTAGAGCCTACGGCTAAAATTCAAGAAACATGGAACATGCTTTTTCTGTTTGCTGGCTCCTTTTTAATAATTTCTGCAAATGTATTTCTCCGAAAACAACGAATTTTAGATTTCATGTAAGGAATTACAAAAAATATAAACATATCTTAAAAACATCACCGGTGGACGGCTGGAGGTAGACTGATATGTAAATGAGGACTCGCGGCTCAGGTTCTTACTCACGCGATGACTCATTACGACCTTGAAAGGAAGTTAATTATTATCTTATATAATCCTATAGACACAAAATGGATTCTCTAATTAGGACTTAATTTTGTATATTTTTAACAAGAGTTGTCATGGAAACTAAAGATGTACTTTGATGAACGCTTGCAATGAACGCTTGCAAATAAAATTCACTTCACTTCACTTCACTTCACTTCACTTCACTTCACGATTCACTTCACTTCACTTCACTTCACTTCACTTCACATCACTTCACTTCACTTCACTTCACTTCACTTCACTTCACTTCACTTCACTTCACGATTCACTTCACACTTCACTTCACATCACTTCACTTCACTTCACTTCACATCACTTCACTTCACTTCACTTCACTTCACTTCACTTCACTTCACTTCACTTCACTTCACTTCACTTCACTTCACTTCACTTCACTTCACTTCACTTCACTTCACTTCACTTCACTTCATTAATTATTATCTTATATATCCCGCGTCACCCTTCCCGCGTCACCCTCCCGCGTAACGTAACGTTTTCAGACAGTTAGGTCAAGACTAAAGCATGTTCCATGCTAAAATCAAAATTTGATATAAAGAACATCATAGCAAATTTTAAATCTGAACAGATTGAAAAATCAGTAACTGCTGAAAATGCTGTAAAAAAGGCCATAGTTAACCATCCTTTGAAATACTAAAAGAAATTCAAAATTAACATCCTGAGGCATATGAAACAAAATATATTAATAAATATGTAGAAAACTTAAGTCAATAATGAAACACTAACAATACTAAATCCTCATTAAAAAAAATGTAATATCTAATAAAGCTACATTTGTGTTTATTTGTATGCAACATATGTTTGATTTTATATTTATTTCAACATATTGTAAATGTAAATTGTCTAGTGTTTGATGTGAGTGTTTGAAAATAATAACTTCATAATCAAAAGGCCTTATAAATAAACTTTTAATTTATTGGATTGTTTGATTTTAAATTACACTTTCAATAAGAAGAACTTCAAGAATCATGGATTGCTTTATTGTTTTAATATTTTCACTTATATCAAAGCTATCCAAGAGACAACTAATTTTTCATGCCATAGCCTCTCAGTAATAAAAATGTTGGATCTGCCCTGATGCCTATTGTTTGGATATGTTTATGCTTTTCCACTTAATGCCAACATTGTAGTTTCCCTTCTTTAAAATAATTTTTAATAATTCAAAATATTTATAAGTTATCTTCTTATTTTTCCATGAATAGTGATTATTGGCAATCTTTCTGTACAATTTACCATTGATTTTCTGATACTTAATTATTTTGTAGAATAAACAATACTAGCACTTAAAGCTGGGCAATGAAAAACTTAATGGCATAAGAAATAGATAAGATCCACCACCACAGCAATAACCAGCCTAATCGAACACTTCATTAACAATCTAGAAGAACAAAAACACGTGTCAGCAGTCCTTCTAGATTACAGTAAGGCATTTGACTGCCTGAATCACAGCCTTATTGTAAGGAAGCTTTCAACCATGGGAATAGAGGGACTCGCTAAAAAGTGGGTGGCCAGTTATTTGAAAGGACGTAGGCAAATAGTTGAACTTCAACAAAATACAAATGGAAGAAGACATGTTTACAGATCCACCCAAATCTCAGTCAGTAGAGGAGTCCTCCAGGGCTCAGTCCTGGGCCCCTTTTTATTCATCCTTTTCATCAATGATTTTTCCAGTTTCATTAAAGATGACAATATCGAGATCATAATGTATGCAGATGACACAACTCTTCTGTTTACCCACAATACAGCGCAAGAATTATGCTCAGACATCTTATCATCAACAGAAAAAGCACTCCAGTATTGTCTTCAAAATTATTTGGCCATAAATCCTTCAAAAACAATGCAGATCAATTTCAGCAGAAAACACGAGCAAATACCAGAAATTAAAGAAATCTCAGTAGAAGAAAACTCAAAATTGTTAGGTCTAACAATTGATGCTGACCTCTCATGGAATGAACATGTGAACAATTTGGTCAAGAAGCTGTCATCAGGAGTTTATGTTGTCAAAAGGATGAAATGGATAGAAGGTTTAGAAACAGCTATGACAGCATACTATGTTGTAATAGAGTCTCATATCTTGTATGGATTGATATCATGGGGAGGAACATCTGAGGCAAACCTCAGTAAAATTCTTGTTCTCCAGAAAAAGGCTGTTAGGGCACTCTCCAACCTTGGCCCTACAGACAGCTGCAGGAAAGCTTTCAAAACCCTAAAGCTTCAAACAGTTATAGCACTCTACATCCATGCAGTTGTCATGTACACAAAGAAACTGCCCAGGAATGAGGATTTTCACTCGTACCGAACCAGAAGAGCAACAGACTATAGTTTTCCTATCCATCACACAACTTAGTTCAGCAAGAAACCCTCCTACATTGGGCGAAAAATTCAACTCCCTACCAAACAATTTCAAGAACCTAACCGGAAACAAACTAAAGCAACAACTCTGGGAATGGCTTCACGAACATACTGTCTACTCAATCAAGGAGTTTTTTGAACAATTGTAATCAGTCAGTAAAACCAAAATGTAAAGCAAGAACACTTATAACTTAATGACACCATTGTATTTCTTAAAGACATTTCAAATAAAGAGCATTGTCTATTGTCTAGTTAATATGAGATTTTATAATTGAAACATTACAATTGTTCGTACCTTTTCAATTGTATTTTCAAAACCAATTGCTTGAACGTGTTAATTTAAATCTATATCTTCATAGTTATAGTGTTATCAGTTTGCTTGTAAAACTAATATTTGGCTGATAACACTAACAATTTATTATATTGAGCAATCCTCTACATTGTCTTCACCAGCGGAAATCAGTAACAACTATCTCTATGCTAAGCAACATATTTAAAATATTGGAAACATTCAAATAAAGGAGTACTTGGAAACTTTTAATTTATCCACTGTGTCATTCCATTTAAAAATTGTCACGACAATTAGGAAGATGATAGGCCATGGGCTGGCAGCGCAGTACCAAGCCCACTCCACATCATTATCAACAGGAACCCATTGGTTTGTTTGATTTACACTAACAAATAAAGCTTAGAACGATTAAATTGAATCATTGTTTATTCAAGTAACAATTGATTGATAATATAGCAATAACACAATGAATAATAATGTAAAATAGCAACTAAAGAAACAAATTAAAAATACAATTTGTTGTTTTTTTCAAAATACACTGAGCCACCGCGCCTTAAGCCTTGCCAGCGCGGTGGCTCAGTGGCTAAGGCTTCGGACTGCGGAGGGCAAGGTCCAAGGTTCGAATCCCCACTGAGCCAACGGTCGGTACTTCACTCGTTGAATAAAGTTCACGCACAGGCCTGTAGGCCCATGTGAACTGGCAAGTGAAGTTAAAAAAAAAAAAAAAAAAAAACAATCTTTTTTTTGTCAACTTAACGATTATTTGTTACGGAAGTTGGAAGTGGAAACACTTCAAGATGGAAGTTAGTTACACCTGTGACGTACGACAGTTAGGCATTGTAATGATTACCCTCCACTGATGAAACCCCTATATGCGCTAAATATATCACGTAGTTCACTTTCTCTCCAGCCCTATTATAATTAGGATAGTAACATCATGTTTTGAGAACAGTGTGATTTATAATTTTCTTTTTCTTCTATAATACATAGTAAGTACTTGGTTAGATTTAGGACAAGAAAAACCATTGTACCAATCATACCCAACAATACTATTTCCGAAAATTAAGCTTTATAATAACTGAATATTTTTACCCTCAGGTGGAACAGCATCCTTGCTGGGATCCGTAATGATCAAGATGTACTGGACCATTCTGGATGGCACCTGCTGCCCTCAGATGCCCTTGGTCTAAACGTTTTAATGTTTGGTTTTGACTCAGTTTCTCGAAACAGTTTTATACGTAATTTGCCACGAAGCTACAACTTCTTGAAGAACAGTTTAAATGCCATTGTACTTGAAGGGTACAACATCGTAGGTGACGGAACTCCTCAGGCTCTAATACCCATATTAACAGGTAAGTTTACCGAACTGATTTCCTAAATACCAAGAAAATTAGTGATTAACACATTTGCTGCAGCGTCGCATGGAGTCACATAACGTGCGGTGCGACGCTGCCTTGCCCGGCTTGGCACTGTGGCCGCATGCTTAAATATTTCAACGAAGTTACAAGTAAAATTGATATATCTGCAATTCATACAATATTTCTAGCTCATATGTTAGGCATTTAAAGTATTTAATTCCTTTCAACTTACCATTTCATTCTATTGCAGTTTGTTTATTCGTCATCAGAAGCTGTAATAAACAAATCTGAATCACCCCTTATACTGTATATTCAAACTGTAAACTTTTCTTTTTAAAAGTCTATTCAGTGTAAAAGTCTTCTGACTGGTACACTGGTCGTCACATTCTGGTCAATGACAAATTTTGGTCAAACAGCTAGTCTAGATGGTTCAACCACGTTAAAAACATTAATAATAATAAATATACATACTAAACACCTATTTACATAAAGTACACTTCAAACATAAAACAAAAACATTCATGCCAAAACTGTGATACAGCAAAGTTATTTGCAATGTTTGGACATGTTACGAGCGAACGATAGTTGCATGTGCAATGCTAGACTCACGCTCAAAACAAACAGTTCAGATTGCTTAATGATACCCACGGCGTCATCAGTGTACGCACACTGACCACCGTGACAATATAAGGCATCACCTGCAGCGAATGTGTTAATGAAGTAATTCGCATCTAACAAAGCGTCTTGGGAGGAACGATATGAAGTATTTTTAATTTGAAAGAATTCTCGTAAATATTGCATCTTTGTAATGTTATTTGATTATGAAAATAATTTACTATTCAATGTTCCCTAAAATAAACATGTTTTCCTCTAACCCCACTTTTGAAGGGTGTGTGTAAGGCATTCAAAAAGTATACGTGGTCTTGTGATGTGTGTTTAGATTTACTGGACTCATCTTCCTTAAGTTTCTAATATCTGTAGACAAACATTCTGTCCTAGTTTTAAGGTAAACATTAACCTAGCAAAATATTAAGTCATTTCTTATATTAATGTACATTATTATAATAGTATGAGGTTTTATTATATTATTGTACTGTAGAAAACCGTTGTATATCTAGATTTTATACAGTACATTATAGTATTGTATAAAGTCAAGATAGTCGACCCTTTGTGGACTATAGGGGGTGTCGAAACATCAAAATCTGGAACTGTAAGGAGTGTATAGTAAGCATGAAAAAAAGTAAAGGGAAGGAAGTATATAAAGCCATTATTATCTGTTTCTTTTAACAATTAACACTATACAAGAAATAAAAACTAATGTAATACCTAATATTTGTAATAACTTTACCCTTTTTAGTAAAATAATGACAACTAAAAACAAAGAAAAATCACATATAGGGTGATTAAAAAATTAAAGAGAGATGTAACTTAATGAGGGTTTACATTTAAAATTTTTAAGTTGGGCCCAAAATTTAGTATTTTTTTAGCAGTCATTAAATATTTACTATCAGGAATCCATAATTTTGAATTGCTCTTCATTTATACTTTTGTATAAATAAATGAAACAATAAACACCAAGCCACTAAGAAAGAAGAAAGAAGCAAAACAAACAATGGTTTAAGGTGGTTTACCTGCTAGCGATCGCACCTTAAATTGTTTCACACATAGTTAAAGCCTTATATCACAGCTGTAGCTTTATTTGCAAGTTTTCAATAACCACTCTCATACATCCACCCAAATGTAAATGACATTTTAAATTGCGAATATACATTAAATTGACTAAAATATTCGTTAATAGTCAATGAAATAACCAAAAAGTCTACAGCCGATGCCACGCTATGGCCAAATATGAATTATTGGGCATTTAAATTGGGAAATCTGTTGAGGTTTGCTGCTTGGAAAAGGATAATATCTACTCAATATGGAGAGTTGGTGATTTGGGATTCTATTAATCCGAGCTGGAAACTATTTTGAATTAAGCATATTTCTTTTGTAATGTAACATTGATTAATATTTTGGATTTGCAAATGGCTGCAGGCAGAAACTACACTTTCATGGTTTCTGAATTTGTATTTATTTCTTTGGATGGTGATGTGGGGGTTCCAGTATAAGACAATATTTGGCTTGGCAGCGGCTTGGAACTGGTTTCGGGAGTGAAATTTAGTTGTTGGTAGATTTAGCTTTGCATCATAACTTAATGCCATGGCGCCTCTGGAAATTTACTGCCTGGGAGGTGTTTTGCATGACCTTTACTTGTAAAGATTTAAATTGTGTTAATGCTCGTTTTAAGGTACTAAATAGGTAATATGAGGGAGACAAAGGTAGTGGACATTTGCCATCATTACGTGAAAATTACCAATTACGATGTTTTGATTTGGTAAAACCCAAACCTTTTTCAAGTGCTAAAAACTAAATTACATCTACACAAACAAGTTATAAAACTACGTTCTTAAATTAATAAACTTATCTACTTTAATAATTATCTACATTTTTACCTAGATCCTAGAATGGGGTACAACAAAATCAACTTATACTAAATATAAAAATGTTAACAGGGTTAAATTAATATAACCAATTAGGTGCTGTCAAGGTCACGATATCAACAAAAAAATGTTAAAACACAATTAAAATTAATATTCAAATCAGACTGAAATAAGATTACATTAACTAATCATAAATATATGGTACCTGGAAAACACTATTAATTTAAAATAAGATTCAACATGCACAAAATTGATATATATGACTCGGAAGGGCTGAGAATACTATTACAATTACATTTTAACCTGAAAAGACAACAATTATTAGGAATAAAACTATACAATAATAAAATATTACAAAAAGGTTTGGGTTTTACCAAATCGAAACGTCGTGATTGGTAATTTTCACGTAATGATGGCAACTACCTTTGTCTCCCTCATATGATACTACATCATTAACAAATTTCAAAAACAAAGTTAAATAGGTAAATTAACTATTTTAGAATGGCAAAATATGCTGATGTCCTATCTATCCAAGAGTTGAGTCTAGTCTTTCTCCTGCTTCAATTGGAACTGAGTAATGGATAGCTGCTTCTGAAAATGTAGATAACTGTGACCATGTGTCAACTCAGTCCACTGTAGTACAGTGATAGTTAGGAAACCACTGTCTATCTGAAGGTGATGAGAGGAAACAGCTTCTTACTCCACTGCTTGACCCAACTGTAGATAACTATGACCATGTGTCAACTCAGTCCACTGTAGTACAGTGATAGTTAGGAAACCACTGTCTATCTGAAGGTGATGAGAGGAAACAGCTTGTTACTCCACTGCTTGACCCAACTGTAGATAACTATGACCATGTGTCAACTCAGTCCACTGTAGTACAGTGATAGTTAGGAAACCACTGTCTGTCTGAACGTGATGAGAGGAAACAGCTTCTTACTCCACTGCTTGACCCAACTGTAGATAACTATGACCATGTGTCAACTCAGTCCACTGTAGTACAGTGATAGTTAGGAAACCACTGTCTGTCTGAACGTGATGAGAGGAAACAGCTTCTTACTCCACTGCTTGACCCAACTGTAGATAACTATGACCATGTGTCAACTCAGTCCACTGTAGTACAGTGATAGTTAGGAAACCACTGTCTGTCTGAACGTGATGAGAGGAAACAGCTTCTTACTCCACTGTAGTACAGTGATAGTTAGGAAACCACTGTCTATCTGAACGTGATGAGAGGAAACAGCTTCTTACTCCACTGCTTGACCCAACTGTAGATAACTATGACCATGTGTCAACTCAGTCCACTGTAGTACAGTGATAGTTAGGAAACCACTGTCTATCTGAACGTGATGAGAGGAAACAGCTTGTTAATCCACTGCTTGACCCAACTGTAGATAACTATGACCATGTGTCAACTCAGTCCACTGTAGTACAGTGAGTTAGGAAACCACTGTCTATCTGAACGTGATGAGAGGAAACAGCTTGTTACTCCACTGCTTGACCCAACTGTAGATAACTATGACCATGTGTCAACTCAGTCCACTGTAGTACAGTGATAGTTAGGAAACCACTGTCTGTCTGAACGTGATGAGAGGAAACAGCTTCTTACTGCACTGCTTGACCCAACTGTAGATAACTATGACCATGTGTCAACTCAGTCCACTGTAGTACAGTGATAGTTAGGAAACCACTGTCTGTCTGAACGTGATGAGAAGAAACAGCTTCTTACTCCACTGCTTGACCCAACTGTAGATAACTATGACCATGTGTCAACTCAGTCCACTGTAGTACAGTGATAGTTAGGAAACCACTGTCTATCCGAACGTGATGAGAGAAAACAGCTTGTTACTCCACTGCTTGACCCAACTGTACATAGATAACTATGACCATGTGTCAACTCAGTCCACTGTAGTACAGTGATAGTTAGGAAACCACTGTCTATCTGAAGGTGATGAGAGGAAACAGCTTCTTACTCCACTGCTTGACCCAACTGTAGATAACTATGACCATGTGTCAACTCAGTCCACTGCAGTACAGTGATAGTTAGGAAACCACTGTCTGTCTGAACGTGATGAGAGGAAACAGCTTGTTACTCCACTGCTTGACCCAACTGTAGATAACTATGACCATGTGTCAACTCAGTCCACTGCAGTACAGTGATAGTTAGGAAACCACTGTCTATCTGAACGTGATGAGGGGAAACAGCTTCTTACTCCACTGCTTGACCCAACTGTAGATAACTATGACCATGTGTCAACTCAGTCCACTGTAGTACAGTGATAGTTAGGAAACCACTGTCTGTCTGAACGTGATGAGAGGAAACAGCTTGTTACTCCACTGCTTGACCCAACTGTAGATAACTATGACCATGTGTCAACTCAGTCCACTGCAGTACAGTGATAGTTAGGAAACCACTGTCTATCTGAACGTGATGAGAGGAAACAGCTTCTTACTCCACTGCTTGACCCAACTGTAGATAACTATGACCATGTGTCAACTCAGTCCACTGCAGTACAGTGATAGTTAGGAAACCACTGTCTATTTGAACGTGATGAGAGGAAACAGCTTCTTACTCCATTGCTTGACCCAACTGTAGATAACTATGACCATGTGTCAACTCAGTCCACTGTAGTACAGTGATAGTTAGGAAACCACTGTCTGTCTGAACGTGATGAGAGGAAACAGCTTGTTACTCCACTGCTTGACCCAACTGTAGATAACTATGACCATGTGTCAACTCAGTCCACTGTAGTACAGTGATAGTTAGGAAACCACTGTCTGTCTGAACGTGATGAGAGGAAACAGCTTCTTACTCCACTGCTTGACCCAACTGTAGATAACTATGACCATGTGTCAACTCAGTCCACTGTAGTACAGTGATAGTTAGGAAACCACTGTCTGTCTGAACGTGATGAGAGGAAACAGCTTGTTACTCCACTGCTTGACCCAACTGTAGATAACTATGACCATGTGTCAACTCAGTCCACTGCAGTACAGTGATAGTTAGGAAACCACTGTCTATCTGAACGTGATGAGAGGAAACAGCTTCTTACTCCACTGCTTGACCCAACTGTAGATAACTATGACCATGTGTCAACTCAGTCCACTGTAGTACAGTGATAGTTAGGAAACCACTGTCTATCTGAACGTGATGAGAGGAAACAGCTTGTTACTCCACTGCTTGACCCAACTGTAGATAACTATGACCATGTGTCAACTCAGTCCACTGTAGTACAGTGATAGTTAGGAAACCACTGTCGATCTGAACGTGATGAGAGGAAACAGCTTGTTACTCCACTGCTTGACCCAACTGTAGATAACTATGACCATGTGTCAACTCAGTCCACTGTAGTACAGTGATAGTTAGGAAACCACTGTCTATCTGAACGTGATGAGAGGAAACAGCTTCTTACTCCACTGCTTGACCCAACTGTAGATAACTATGACCATGTGTCAACTCAGTCCACTGTAGTACAGTGATAGTTAGGAAACCACTGTCTGTCTGAACGTGATGAGAGGAAACAGCTTGTTACTCCACTGCTTGACCCAACTGTAGATAACTATGACCATGTGTCAACTCAGTCCACTGTAGTACAGTGATAGTTAGGAAACCACTGTCTGTCTGAACGTGATGAGAGGAAACAGCTTCTTACTCCACTGTAGTACAGTGATAGTTAGGAAACCACTGTCTATCTGAACGTGATGAGAGGAAACAGCTTCTTACTCCACTGCTTGACCCAACTCTAGATAACTATGACCATGTGTCAACTCAGTCCACTGTAGTACAGTGATAGTTAGGAAACCACTGTCTGTCTGAACGTGATGAGAGGAAACAGCTTCTTACTCCACTGTAGTACAGTGATAGTTAGGAAACCACTGTCTGTCTGAACGTGATGAGAGGAAAGCTTGTTACTCCACTGCTTGACCCAACTGTAGATAACTATGACCATGTGTCAACTCAGTCCACTGTAGTACAGTGATAGTTAGGAAACCACTGTCTGTCTGAACGTGATGAGAGGAAACAGCTTGTTACTCCACTGCTTGACCCAACTGTAGATAACTATGACCATGTGTCAACTCAGTCCACTGTAGTACAGTGATAGTTAGGAAACCACTGTCTATCTGAAGGTGATGAGAGGAAACAGCTTGTTACTCCACTGCTTGACCCAACTGTTTTGACGTTGTTTCGTCTCATTAGGTACAGGTAGACAATTGTTCCCTAACTGGATAGTCATTGTACTACAGCAGACTGAGTTGACACATGTTTATGATTATCTTAATTTTCTGAAATGACTATCCAGTGTTCAGTGTCAATAGAAGCAGGAGAAGGGGACTAAACCTAGCTTCTTGGGCTTTACTCAGCTACTATAATATTATAACATTAACAACTGACATGATCTCAAAACTATTTATCTAATGTACTAGTTTGATGATAATTATAATATGAGAAACCTATTGAAATTTAAAATTCTTTTGCTGATGTGTGATTTTAAATAAACATATATGGAATTGTTATAGCTAATCAGTGTAATGCTTTATAGATCTTCAAAAACATCTTCAAATAAGTTTGTTTCAAGTTAGTGTGTAATAATTTGGTTGAAGGTCAAGTTAAAAGTGGTAGGTGTATCAAACTTGATGCAGTTTACTACCGTTAGTGGTGTATTATCTACAGTTTTTTAATGTTTTTCCAAAATGCTTACTATCACTATAAACACTTGTTTACACATCTACCTGATAAACACAATATAACAGTAAACATATCTAAAAATATAGGTCCACTTAAACTTAACATGAATACAAAATATACAACCTTAAAATCTTTTAATATAGGGGTTTCAGGTTTTTGTGAACCTATTTTCCTTACTAACTTTGCTCCTAGTAAAATTGAATTTTGCCCTAATGATCGTAACTTGAATCAAAGAAATCAACAAACTGAGGGAGATAAGTCCATTAAAAACAAACACATATTGCAAGATTCATATGCTTTTGGTGTCAAAAATACACTTATTTTCAAGTGAGGACAGAGAATAAATAACCTCCTAGCCTAACATAATAGCCTAACATAATAATTGATATTACAGGTTTACTTCACCTATTAGCAATATTCACATCAGATATAAACTTTAATGTGAATCTGAAAAATCTCAAATCTGAAAGTACTCTTACGTCATACTTACAAGAGTACTACTTACTTTAAGTTTACGTCATTCAGTCATACATAATGAGAAAAGAGTTTGTTTTATGTTTTCATGTAGTTAGTTATTTATCTGGTGACAAATTCTTCCAGAAAGCTTACTCCAGCAACCATTCAGTAAGATGTCTCTTGAAGTTTCTCTCCTGGTGGATCATACTTACAGGAGGTTGAACTCAACTTCTCGTAGAGCATCAGGTGTTTAACTGACATGGCAAAGCTTCCTGGTGTTGAACCATATTTCTTATGATTTTTGGCTTTAACATGTTTGACCACTTTGAGGATGTATAGTGACTCTATAGTGAAGAATTTAAGCTTAACATAGCATTCCAACAAGTTTCATGTGCTTTCAGGCCTAATAACATCCTCACTGCTTTCTTCTGCAGTATCAGTACTTGTTGGATATTCCTGGCAGAGGAGTTTCAGCCCATATTGAATATGCGACTAAAATAGCAAATATTATGTTACTTTGGTCCTTTCTAAATTGCTAGAGGTTTTTTTTTTGTGCACTTAGCCTGTTACTTAATTTTCCAGAAAGCTGCTCTACATATGATATGTAAATAAGTTTGTTGTTAACTATAACAACAAGATATTTTGCTTCACTTTCTGGTTTGATTACTGGCAGTTCAGCAGTTCTATTCCCAAAGTGCAATTGTTAAGTTTGTTCTCATTTGACTTACTTTGACTTATTTTATGTCACTCCTATGTAAAGCGTAAGGCCTCGATGAAACAGTGCCAATGAACTCGGTTTACAGATAGAACCTTCACTTCCCGCCAGCTTTTCTTTGTCTTCTTGATCTCATTTTCTATCGTTCTTCTTCAGGTTAGTTTTGGCCCTTTCTCTCCTTTGACCCTGGGGGTACAAGCCCAATACCTGCTTCTCCATTTTTCTCTTTTTATCTCATTTAGGAACAGATAATTTTTTTGACAAAACACTGCATATTGTATGAGAGATGAGATTTCCAGTTGCGTTGTCTGTTTTCTGTATCTAACAGTGAAAAACAGTTAACTTGCCTCAATTATTCTGTTTTAAATCTATTTGTAATTACCTAAATCTACCTGCTAATTTTCTCTGTTAAATTAAAACTTTATTTTGGCCATCAAAGCTTTTCATGGTTCAAAAAATGTCTTTATAACAATATATTTATTTGGTTATCTGTTGGTATCATCAATTCCAATGTTTTTGATTCCTTTGTAATCATTCTTACCAGGTTTCAGTTTGAGTTTTTGTCTCTTTTATTCTTAAAACTTTTTTGTGTAGCTTCTCGTTTTGTTACCTTCTTTTCCCAAATCTAATATTTTACTTAGCTTTCACAATGATGACTTTTTATCTATGGTGCTGTGTATGAATGGCTAGATGTAACCATCCCCATACAAATGAATCGCAAGCATTCATTAGTGTATGAAACGCTGCAGTGGGTTTCCAAACGTACAGGCCATTGTGTTGAGGAGAGCTTTCACTTCTGATTGGTTTCAAGGTAACAAGACCTTCGAGCTGTACGTTGGTGAATCTGACCACGTTTCTGGTGACTAAATATTGTCTTGGGGTTTTAGAAACAAAAATTAAAAAAAAGAAGAAATTCCAAGAGTAAGGAGTTAAATGAGTATCCAACAAAAACATTTAATTTAAGATTTTCAATCAATATCAATAGTACCAAAAATGTTGAGAGATAAAATGTTTAATTTAGGATAATTTAAAATACATACAAGATTATACAGGATCATGTACAGCAAGTTACTCTTGTATAAGAAGTAAATGGTGTAACAATAAGAACACTAAAATAAAAGAGGAGGGAGATTATCTTGACATTTCTGTATGTATGTTACAATATTTAAAAATTTGCATTTTTTTTATTTT